>JBBPSZ010000075.1:0-19738 GCA_038093835.1 Strobilomyces confusus
CGAAGTGATCCGACTTGTCGATGCAGCACGTATCGCTCCAAGCCCAGTTGAATCCAGCTTCTTGAACGATCTTACAGAAAGTTTGCAGCTTGAGGTGAGTTGGATACTCGCCAAGTTCGTATACCGACACGTTTATCACATGTTGGAACAGTGGTTCGTCATCTTCCCATCGATGCGACAGCATCACGTATCGGAAATACTGACGTAGTTCGCGCTTGATCCGCACGTAGTCGATGCGGGCGGTCATGGACGAGACGAGCTCATTACAGATTGGCGATGATTCGAATGCAGATGCCAGGTCCGTTCGGTTGTACATGCGTCCGTTGGTCGTGTTGATGAGCTCACGCGGCAAACGACGGGTTGCCTTTTGAACGAGTTTGCGAATGGTCATTTTTATGCTTGACGGATGGATGTATCGGTCGCCAAGCTCTATCAAAATGTCAACACTTGAATCCATCATGGAACGGGAACAAAGTTTACTTTGAACCTGAGAATCAGGTGAGTGTTCGATCTTTGAGAGCATCGTCTCGAACGCAATGATCGCATTGTCATATTCCCCTGCCTTGCGTAACGCCGCATGCTTCATCTCATATCCCCAGGGTGAAAATGGGTCCAGTGTAATCATCTAGACATATTTCAGTAATTCTGACTTACATCAAAATAGAATTACGTACATAGTTTGCGTCGTCTAGCGCCTGCTTCCACGCTCCAGCTGCCATGTACGCCTTGCTTCGCTTGATGAGAAGGTCTTCTTTGGAGAAGGGATCAAGCGACAACGCAGTCGTATACAAGGAGATGGCCTCATCATATCTGCGCGCATTCATCGCTTTATCTCCGAGAAGCTCCTCGGGTTGCTTTGGTTCCCGAGAGTAACGCCGCCTGAAGTCTGTCAGAGGCTATGTTAGCAACAAATGACAAGATGCGCAAGCACTAACCGAGAGCCCATTCATAATGCTCACGATGCAAGTTCATCTCCTCTGCTAACTCGCTCGTCATCCGTTGGAAGCATTCCACTGCGTCTGTCATTCGATCGGTTGCTTCAAGACGTTCACATATGACCTGATAAATTACCACTTTAGAGAGTGCAAACTGTAAGCAGATGGCGTCAATCTCTGTACCGTGAGGGCGAAAAGATATGGATATGCATACGTCGGAAACAGAAAGCAAAGCATCTTCCCACGATTTGCAACTCAACTCTGCTTTTGCCCATTCCCTCAACAGCACTGTTTGTGTAGCATTTACGACTGCATCAGCGTTGCTTGCGGAGAGACACTGCCGGGTAAAATCTGTTCACAAAAGTTAAAGTCATAGTGAACGCCCAAGTAAAAAAAAATCTCACCACAGATCCATCCGATCATCGGGCTGCTCGTGTAGACCTCTTCCCCCATGTCACTCATCATGGCGCGGAAGCACTCAATGGCCATCGTGATGCGGCCACTCGCTTGAAGACATTCACATATTGCACGATAGATAGCAGGTTTGGGAGCGACGAACTGCAAAGATAGAGCATCGGGACCGCGAAACGCAAGGAACAAAAATGGAGCACTCACGGGAATAGCGATAGCCAAAGTATCTTTCCAGGAATGATTCACCAACGACGCCTTCGCCCATTCCCTCAGCAGAGGTGTGGGGTTAGCGTTAGCGTGAAGGTCATCAGCTCCAATCGCGCTTTCCGGACTGGATAGGCATCGTTGCGCGAAATCTGAACAAGGCATCAAACACATAGTGTGGACATAGGCGGCATGGGCAAGCTTACCGGAAACCCACTGGATGAGAGCTCCATCCATATACACCTCCCTCTCAGAGGCGAGTATTAGTTCCATAAGAGATTCGCACGCATCCTTTGTACGACCCGCTGAATATAGGGCGTCGCACAGACGTCGTCGAATTGTGATACCGAGGTTATCAAATTTCCAACCGCAAATCTGGCGGGGATTGTGAGTGAGTCATTGTTTCACAATATGTGCATTAAAAAACTTGCTAGTGAGACGACAAAAAGAGTTTGACTCGAGTGGGGTCGTAGCTGGACCCGTGCACGCTCGAATGATTCCATCGCCTTCTCGTAGCTGCCGCCCTGCATATGCGAGTTTCCCATGATAAAATGCATATAGGCCTACTGTGAGTGTCAACGATCATATTCGCTAAGTGGTGGTGTGGTATTGCATACCTGGACCATATAAAATATCGAATTGTGCTGCACCGCAGCAATGAGGTCTTCCATGCGTGCTATGGCATCGACATCTTCTCCTGCCATAAAGACAACGATCGCCTAGTGAGGATAAGCAGTCGAAGGGCCCGAAGCGGGAAGTACGGACCTTGACGAGAAGGAGAAAAGTGATGTGAGACGAATGAAAGCGCTCTGAAGCGATGTCGAAGGCTCGGTGAGCCTTGTGAAGTTCTCCATTTCCAGCGTGCGCCATTATTTTCGCGATGTAGCCGAGGACGGACGGCTTCTCAGCGAGCGCCTTGGAGTACGTCAGCGAGAGTGAGCGTCACTGGAACGAAAAGAAGCTGAACACACCGATTCTGCATCAGCGAGGGCCGTGCTCCATTTTTGTAGACGAGTGCGCAAGAGAGCTCGACAAGCGAGTACATGGTGGTTTTTATCTTTGGATGCAGTGATTGCGGTGGTCAACGACGCCTCCGCGATGTCGAGTTGATCATCCCGCCACGAGTTGAGGACAGCGTCGTCGATCTGAATGTTAGGTTCCTTTAATGTGCGGTGTAGACGTGACAGAGGAATCGAAGGCTGTACAAAAGACGATGTTCAGACACGGCATAAATAATGAGACGAGACACTTGCGATGATGTGGGATAAATCTTCAATGACGATGTTCCTGGCGTATCCCCCGGAAAAGTCATTGCCGCCGATTGCGATGAACCGATTGTCGGGAGAGATGGCAAGGGAACGTAGACCTTGAAGACATGCGGTTTTCTTGAGCTTGGTACGGGTCTGCGTGTCCAGAAACGTGACGTCCGGAGGGGTAGCGTAAGCGATATATCCACCGTGGGTCGGTAGAGCGATGCACGAGTAGCCATCGGTCGCACGAACCGGCCATGTCGACACCGCCCACCCGGTGGACGCGTCGAGCAAGTCGATTGTCTTGTCGGCCACAGCAAAGAGGTGGTTGTCGTCGGACCAGAGGAGACCGGTGTTGTGGAAGGGAATGACTTCGACGGATATGTCGATGAGCAGGCTTCCGTCGCCGCTGTCCCAGACGCGAACGGTCTCGTGCGCCGCAGCGGTCGCGATGCGGTCACCCTGGGGAGAGTACTTGGCCGCGATCACGTGGTTCCTGTGGCGAAGCGAGCGCACTTTCTGGCGCGTCCCGACGTCCCAAACGTCGGCGATGCCGCTGGTCGCTGCGCCAGAGATGAGCTGGGTCGAGTCGGGCGAGAAGTCGACGGCGTTGACGCTAAATGAGTCCAGCCTCTCCTTCAACACCACTTCATGCGTCTCAGCGTCCCATACGAAGAGAACACCCTGCGAGTGGGTCCCTGCCGCAATCCATCGCCCGTTCGACGACACAGCGAGACACAACACGCTGAATGCTGTCTCCATCCTCGCCTCTTCTTCGAGTTTGGGCTCTTCAGATTGCATTCGCCACACCCAGACCTCTCTTTCGCCGCCGACCAACAAATGTTCGCCATTCGCAGTGAATGCCACTGAACATATCGAGCCACCGACTTCGATTTCGATCGGCTGGTAATCGTCTTGTCAAATGGTCAGCATGGATACAACTCTATCCCACCGGTACCCACCGGTCATCGTCGACTGCAGTCACAAGCGAGTAGTGCGGCGGTAAGAAACGGAATCCCGTGGTCTGTATGTCTTCTTTTGTACACTCCCGCGGATAACGATCAGTGCATCTCGGTCTTTTTTGCGCGCGGGCCGAGTCTCATCCGAGAACCGACCCGGTATCAAGCCCTAGGCCGTCATCATAGTCTCACCGCTCTCCTTGTATGCGTGGTGCGATTCGCCACTGTGCTTTTTGCGATCGACTGATGCAAGTTCTCTGCACGTGCACTCTCTCTCGTTGGTACACTCAAGACAGGTAAGAGAATGCTCTCGCTCCTGCTGTCACACCAGCTCAGACAGTGCGGTGAAGGAGGAGGTGAAGAAATCCGATTATTCCTGAGATACTTCGAGGATTTCTCAGCGCGCTTCCGTGGACCGTTGTTCTTATTGCAGACGACAGACGTAGAACGAGTGGACAAGGATGGGACCTCGCAACTGATGGCTACTACTTTCATACACGCTATGATAAGGCTAGCTCCTAGGCGATGTTGAAGTGCACATGGGGCCTCCAGGACTATCCCCACCCCTTTGCCTGATCTTCGACAACACATCGTGAGTTGTGTAATCGGTCTGGGCGTCACACTTCTCGCCCAGTCGTCCACCCAGGGACTTAAATCCGAGACTTATGTTCGACGACAGAAGATTTCTCGACGTTGCGAATGCTGGCTTTGGGGTGGGCGAAAGATCATTTGTGCTGGATTCTGCGTTGAGGCTTTTATAGATGAGTGCATCATTCCGGCTCGTAGAGATCAGTATCGAGGGTGAATCCCATAAGGCTAATGCGAGCCCACATGCGCTCATAAGATGTCAAATGTTTCGCAGGGCTAACCTTTCCAGAGGGGTTCCGATCCTACCTGGGATGACAGACATCTTCTCGCCACCCAGGATACCGGTTAGTCTCGCTGATCGACCGAAGTTTATTTTAAGTTCAGGTACTTCTTTGTGAGCCGCCCACTTACTTGCAAACGGACTCCCAGAGTGGCCGTCGTAGTTCAGACTCCACAGCGCCCGAAATACGCAGCCACGTTTATGTCTCCAGTATCAGGCATGAGCAACAGTAGCAGCAGCGCACCAAACGGTTATCTCAGCCGAGTGAGAATCTCAGGCTGCAGGTATGTGCCACTCCACTAGAATCGAACGGGCCAGAGAGGTTCGCCGGAAGAAAAATGGGAGAATTGAGGTGTCCGAAGCAAGCTAGGGAGACGCCCGAGGGCTCATTCACCCAGCAGATAGAGCTTGGAACGGAACCACCCGATTCATATTCGCGATTATGGAGGTAACGGTGGTATTAAAGACGGGTCGTCAGTGACTTCCTTAGTTTTCGTCCGGGAACATGGATGAATGAAGGACATTCAGTATGAGAGCTTCGTAGAGATGTAGCTTCCCGCAAGGGCCTCCAAACCACAAAGGTACACATGCACAAATAGTGGTTTCCGAGTTTCCTTTTTCATGTTCAACCCGACACATGCGTTCCACTTCGCATTATCAAGGGCGAAGATAACGACAATTAGACGGCCAAAACGCAGGAAAAATCAGATTTCATTGTCTTATTCATCAACACCGCAAACCCAGGGAGTAGTGCTTTGGGTCCGACATTACCAGTTTGGCAGCTTGATGACCCTACCGCTTAGGGGTTGCCAGTGGTCGAGCTGATCCACCACTGCGATGAATTCACTCCTACATCATCAACCAATGGATGACTTCAAGGTCCTTGCGTATCGCGTGTCCGCGTGGACACCGCCTCCTTCACCAGACTCATCCGCGTTGTCTGCATCTCCGACACCCATAACACACAACCAGCTCTTCCACCCAGCGACATTCTCCTCCATTCCGGCGATCTCACTCAGTCAGGCTCACTCCAAGAACTCTGCGACACCCTCGCGTGGTCGAGCACCCAGCCCCACCCCATCAAGATCTTCATTGCAGGGAACCGCACTCGGAGACCCAGAAACGCGCGCATACGTGCGACAGACGTACCCCTCGTTGACTTCCTCGAGAACAACGCGGTGGATGTGACCGTCCGCGGACGCTCCCTGCGCATCTACGGCAGCCTACATCCCCGCGACACGGCACTCAATGGGCCTTCGCATACCCCACTTCCGCCCGTCCAATCCCCGCCACCCATCTCTAGGTGATCGACGCCCAGCATCGGTCACGCTCTGGTCCCAGATGCCACCCCGGACGGATGTGCTCCTGACACACAGACCACCGATTGGGCACCTCGTCCGCGGCGCAGGCTGCGCCGCCCTCCTGTCGACGCTCTGGCGCGTGCGTCCGCGACTGCACGTGTTCGGACACATACACGCCGGACGGGGCGTCGAGCGGGTCCCCTGGGACGACGTTCAGTCCGCGTACGAGGCTGTTTGTGCCTGCGTGGACGCCGACGCTGGGGTGGCCACGCGGTGGGCCCAGTTCGTCGAGCTCGTATGGCGGGCTGTCGTCGCGAAGCTGTCGGCCTGGTGGTGGGGTCGACGTGCGAGACGAACGTGGGGGCGTGAAACGGTGCTGGTGAACGGAGCTAACCTTGGGGACGAACCGAAGAGAGGTGCCATCGTGATAGATGTGGATATTGAATCTTGATTCGTGGTGTGTCCATATTTTTCACTATTTTCGGAAGGAGACCAGACGTTTGCAGTTTCAAGCATGACATATGTATTTAGTGCCATTATGACCGCGTTTTAGTTTTATTGGAGCATCTTCCGTGAACGAGCGACTTGTGAGTCACCCTGATTGGGTCCACTTCCAAGTGTCTCCCTCTTTTCATATCCTTGCCCTTTGGTTCATGTATGCGTCATATGAGAACACAAGCATGTGAGTTTTTGAAGCGCTGCAAGGACTGGAGTCAATGGAGCAAGAGCCAACCCTCTGGCGTGGCCCATCTTTTGGTAGAAGTTCCAACAGCACAGTCATTGACTATCACGCATCGGCGGCGCTTCCTGATTTGGCATGCGACTCGATCCGTTCATTCCTAAGTACGATGCTTCGACTGAACCGAATCAAGAACGCGCTCCACATCAGTCCATAGAATTCTTCACGACCTATGTCACAAGGGATCTCATTTACATGTGCGATGCCAAGCGACGTAAATGAGCCGAGTGGTTGGTTGAGTTGGGGCCTTGGGCACTATCGGTAGGAGACATAGTTAGCCGAGTCTGCCATTCGCCTGACCATTAGATTTGGCAGAGTTCGGCGTGGTTCAACAAGACATTCTGAAAGTTTCGTCGTCTTACATTGTTTTTGTCAGGCACGACAATTACTTTGCACTCGAGTGGCCTACTTATCGACATATCGAACAATGATGCCAACTACTAGCTAAACTAGCCTGTGGGGGTATCCAAGTCGTAAACTTAAGTTGATTAGGGATTACTCGTCACATAATACAGTCCATCCTTGTACGCCCGCGTTGACTCCAAGTTTTTCTCTCGTAGATAGTTGTGCAAGACATCCTCGCCGTAGAACCAAGCATTTAAAAGATCAACACCGTCTCCAAAGGTCGAAAAGCTCGGCTTCTAGTCGCGCTTCCAGTCAACGGCCTCCAGGCGCTTCGACTCTTGCTACAATGGGATCATAAGTAAAATGGTATGATAGATAACATGAATTTGAGACGTGCCCCTCCAGGTTGCGCGACACGTTCGGAGAGGGACCTGGGCACCTAAGAAAACCGACCCACGTCAGTTTAATCGAGCACAGTTGGCAGAGACGAGACATACTGGAAGGGCGATAACGGCTGCCGTGGTAGCAAGAATTAGAAGGATGGGTGAGAGACGCATGATTAGCTGAATATGTCTCGCGACCGAGTTGGGCGATTTTATTTTATGGAGGGTCCCTTTTATGCAGGAAAGGTTCAGGCACAATGATCATTATGATGGGCGTGGGAGGCACGGTGCACCGGAGGCTGTTCGCCCACGTTTGGCTTCAATTCCGTTCCTTCGTCCTCCGAGCACGGCGTCCGTCCGTCCGGAACCTGAAAACATGATTCCCTCACATCTATTATGCGAGGACTTGCAGGGTCGTCAAATCCAGTTGTCGCAGAGGATGTGTATCCGCAATGTTTTACGATGACAGGCACATCTGTCATCGCTGTCAAACGAAGAAACGTCGTTTCCTGTCAAACACACCTTCATTTATTTTGACCCCATATCTGTCCCGTTGTGTATGCTGACAATAGAAGCTAGGCAAAGGGGTCGTACCTCGCCATGTCCCCGACCGCCTGAATGCCCTGAAAAGCAGGCTTAGGACTCGTTCCAGAGTCGTTCCCGCCGGCTGCTTTGGACGAGCCAATCAGCGGTACCTGGTGAGGTCCGTTGACGTGTGTGGGTGTCATGTACTCGGACCATTCCGAGGAACGTCAAACTCTCCCTGATAAGACCTCGAGTCGCCTCTGACATCATGCGATCGCCTGTAATTTGAGAGTCTTCAATGATTGGAGCCGTCTTTGAAGCTGAGCTGCCGTGCGTCGTGGCTGTTGGAAGAGGAGTGGAGTTGGGTGGTGACAGCCTTACAAGCGATGCTCGCAAGATCTGGGCGCGTTCGGGTCCCTGAATCCGAGCACAATGATGCCAACTATTAGTTGTGCCTTGGCGCCCAGGCTGCACTGGACCGCGAGAAGTAATGTCGGCTGACCATTTGCTAGAAACGAAAATTGAAGCATGCTGCGTTATATAAATAAAACACGGCCTGTTTGTGCCTTTTCAAATTCCAACATGAACATGCAAGGTACGTACCTGACTGACGATCCGCTGGCAACGTTGGTTGAAATTCCCACACCGTTTCCAACATCATGAGGTTTCAGGTGCGTCGCAGCTTTGTCCAGAGGACGCATGTTTCGTCGGCAACCACGGGTGTCAGAGTCCCAAGTCTAACTACCGTTAGGACGTTAGATCGCCAAGATTGTCGTCACCATCCATTCACCCCTCACTCGGACTTGGCGCAAAATCGCAGCTCAGCATCTCACAGCTCAGCATTTCATGTTGACCTTGCGCCTTGGTAGGGCTTCCAGGGACGTCAAGTCACAGCCTTCATCGATCCGACGGTATTGTCAACGACAACGGGCCACGCGAGCCCTCCCTCATTACGAGGAAGATGTGTAATTGTCCCGTTCACTGAGAAATAAGCACAGCCTGTCGCTAGTGAGACGCCGCCGCGTCGCAACTTGAAGAGGGCACCAGGAACCTTCGCCGATAGACGGATCCGGTCGAGACACTGAATTCAGCGCAGCTGACTGACTTAAAGCCTTCTCAAGGTGTATCGATGCTGAGCCAGATAATAGCCCGGACTGACGCCTCGAGAAACCACTTGCCTGTGGGTCACATGCAGCTATTCGTCCAAAAGACACACGAAATCCACGACAAGAGCACGAGGCATCCCACATTGTTAGTTCCGAAAATCAACGCGGTCCTCCGAAGACGGATTCCCGGACCCGAACGAAGGCTCTGACACCATCAGGGTAAGCAAGATGGACTTCATTGCGGCGACACACAACGAAAGGTTCCAGAACTCAAACATATAGTAGGAAGGCTGTTGAGCTTGCAAAGAACCTGCAACACGAAAAATATTCAAGTTGGTGGTTTTTCTTTATGTATCAGCCGTTCACTGTGAATCGAATACATCTTGCTTGCTATATGCAGTACGCGAGCTTCGACCCGCTCTTTGTCGTTCTGGGATCAAGGCAGACATCGAGACGAGGCGACATAAGTGTCTGTCCTTCTGGCCGCTACCACAAGCCACAAGACAGCCAAAATTTGCCACTTACACCTTCACAGCGTGTGGTGTCTCCGCTGAACGAGACCCGGAAAAACCCGGTTTGCGTGTGAACTGTTTTGGCCTTCCCGTGTCTCTCTCAGTTCGGCTGTGTACCTTGTGATGTCATTCAAAGACGGTAGATTGCGGCCGCGAACAAATACAATAGTTATTCGGATAGCTGGCATGTCAAACCATAAAGGGGTAGCATACTTCACACCGATACCGATAGACATTCCCCCAACAATGTAAGCTGTAGTACCGATATCTAAAATAACGTTAACCAAGAACGAGTTACATGAGGAATTCGTTGCGCTTCCAGTCGGGATTACCGCGTTTCCAGTCTGGGCTGCTACGCTATTATGAAAGCATAAGCAAAGTCATGATGTCATTCGAGTCCGAGACGTACGACGTCGAAATTTGCTAGAGCATCTGGAGCGCGTTCCGCGAGTTCAGCGACAGATGCCTACACAAATCGAGCATCAATGCGATCAACGTCATCACTGTGCATGATGGCACAAAGGAACAAGCGGTACATACAGGAGCAGCGATGACGGAGGCGGCAGCGGCAAGAACGAGCAGAACGCGAGAGAGTTGCATGATCAACTTCGGTCGGTATGGTCTAGGGGCGTTTTCTTGGGAAAAGAAATAGGGCAGAGCGCCCCCTTTTTATGGAGTCTAGATAATCACGGGCACGTTGACGAGCGGGTTTATTCCTCTAGGGCATTAGTAGTACCATGGAAACTACTTGCACATTGCGTGCGGCCCTCGGGTTGTATATCGCATTTGGTCCCGTATTTCAAATCTTCGAGGTCTTTGCGCTTGCTCTTTTCTCGCCTCTGAAGCCGAGTATCTCGTGTCCCTGAAACACAGTGGTTCGCACGGGATTCTTGTAGTGCTGGGTTCCCCATATCGCAAATAATGCGAGCCGCAGCGCCCAAACTTCTGCCGCGAATAACAACAATGCAGATAATGTGAGATGACATCTATCTTCGGATGCAGTTGACATCGTTTTCAGAACAAAGATTCCCTGACACGTCAGGTAAGATTCGTAGAACGACCTCTTTGAGTCTGATAACGATGCATACTTACCCGGAAGAGGCGGCCTCTGCTCCAAGGAAAGTAACATCGTGTTCTATTTGCCAAAGTCTCCTGAGAAAGAATGCGGCGTCCGAGCTTACACCGCGAACCCACGTCCTGACTTGCATGAGGAGCGCGTTGCATCGCGTGAAGTGTTCATTGCTCCCTCGTGTGATCCAGCTTCACTTACGGAGATGCACATCAGTGTCCGAGATTTTGTAACGGGGCTCTCCTGACGTGCCTGACCGCACGCATGTTAGATAAGACGAGTTACCTTGAACACTAGCACGCATGGCTTCACGGGAGCGCCGACTCCGGGTAGTTCCCAGCGAGAGATGTGGACGGTCGCATATGTCCGGTTTCCGGAACTTTTTAGTCAAGACATTTGATCGAAACCTGCACACGCCCTGGGCCAGGTGATCACCAGGTTTGAAACATGAGTGATTTATCCCCCGTCGTCGACCTGACTTGCGTGGTTATGGGTGTGGTCTGGCGGGAAAATATTCACGTACAAGTTTGCAATTCAAATGCGCAGTCGGATGAAACGTGAAAACCTATGTCTTGGACTATCTCGAGTTCTGGGCGCGCTCGTCATTCAGGGACCGCGCATTCCAATATTTTTTCCCCCTCGCGACGACCTCGTCGTATCCAAACGTTCACCGCAGGCAACACCGGAGATATGGCGCCAAGATTGTCGTAAGCTAGGGGGTCCATCAGCAAGTGGAGTCTACCCACATGGTGACCACGCCAGTAAGTTTCTGGCTCCGAGGGGCAATTACAGTCCAATCACTCTAGGAAATAGAAGGAGACAAAGCTGGAAATAGATTAACAGTCGATTCCACATACTGTGCAAGTTCTGGGTTGGCGGTGCATGTCTGTTTGCTACAAGGGCCAAGGCCGCTTGGACGACGCTCGGAAACCGTCCAATGGCAACACAGCCACATGTTGAACTGTGCCACGTGGCCACGTCGGAGCTCAGGCTGATCAACAAACTGACAAAGCTCCTTGAACTGGCGTCACTAGCAAAATGCCCAGTGGAAACGCTTGTCGTCTTTGTGTTGACTTGACGCTCTCCGGAGTTGACACAACCAACATCAGATCGCCTAGAAATGATCGTAACTGGCGGAGGAAGTAAAATCACACTCGTTCACGATCACCGAGATTACCGTTTCCTCCTTCAGTGCTATGAGCCTTCAGTGCTCACGATTCGCATCACTGGCAAGCATGGCTCTACGGTTCCCACTTGGCCCCGCACGATCGACCCCCGCGTTTTTCGAAAGAGGAACACCTGCTTGCTCCGCCACGGCGAGGACTATTGTCTGTCTAGGTGAGTTCCATTGGCGTGTCTCTGCGGAACTCCAGTAGTCTGACGCCGTGTTTCCCAGGACGCTTCGAGTAACTTGGCGCGGACGCTGCAAGAAAACGCCTGTGGATATGATTACCAACGCTTGCCCGTTCGGATCGCACTGTTTTCGTTGTCGACTCGCATTCGAAGTTCGAGCTTCAAGCTTTGAGGTCTGCATGCATCCGACCGCTCGCGCCGCTACCTCATGACGACTGCCACTATCGCACACAACCGCCGTTCAAAAGTATCGATTTTCAATAACGATACATACACAAATTGGAGTCTATCTCCAGCGGATCGAAGACGACATCGTCATTATAAACTTCCGTAAATCCATCCGCACCTCTGTGGAGCGCAAAGATAGTACAGCCAATAAATACACGCACAGAACGAAAGAAAAAACAGAACAAGGGGCGGCGAACTGGACCGAACCAATGTCGTGGTGGGCGACGTGCACCTGATACTTTCCCACGGAAAGGACTGTAGTATCGTCAACGTCAAATACTGACGGGTTTGGATACCGGGCCCAGCAATCGCTAAGGGGTAAGCATCACTTGTGAGAACGTATCATCCCTGGCTTACTGAACCGGAGGCGAGCACCCTTAGTCCATTTCCATTTCCATTTCCATACCATCCCACGTCTCCTCTTTCCCTCTCTTTACAGCTTTCTCATCTTCCACATCCTCCTGCTCGTCCTCGGGCACACTGATCTCCGTCAACCCGTCCTCTGTCTTCCAAGCGCACACGCGAGACCCGTATACGCCTGGCTGTCTCACTCGAGCGATATCCATCGCGTCCTCCAGATCGACGTCCCCAAACTCTGCTTCGTCCTCGTCGTCGCTCCTGCTCTCCGACGCCGATTGCGACCGAGATCGGGACCCCGACGACCCCGATTTGGATCGCATAGATGAGCGCGGGAGGGACCACCCGCCTGTCGAGTTGGGGGTATACGCGTACCCAGAGCCGGTCCTGTAGTCGCACCCAAGCCCGGATGCGGACACCAGACCATACTCGTGCGCGTTCGACCTGCGGCGTTCCTTTACCTCCGAGGCGCGCGAAGGCGAATGTGAATAGGACAGCGAATGGGAATGCCCATGTCCCCGCGGATGGGACAGCGGCGCCGACGACGACGTTGGTGATCCCCCTGATGCAGAGTTGACGCTCGCCGAGCTTAGCGCGAGTAGATTCAGCGCGTCATCTTCCCGCGAGGACTCTGTCTGTGGCCCCGGTACCGGCATTGGAGAACTCGGCATCAACGCAGTCGGCACGCCCAACATCCCAGGACGGACCTGAGCGACGCCGACTTCACCCTCGCCGATGGCATAGTCGTGCAACTGAGGCCCAGTGGATTCTGAGCTTAGCATAGTGTTCGCTGGCACGGAACTCGACATTAGGAACGAAGTATGACTGCCGGGTGCGGATACGGGTGGCAAAGTGGCGCTCGTGGTCGTCGATGTCGGCCCAACATCGTCATTCGGGACCACGACTGGTGGGGGGACTAGCCCCCCAGAGAGGAAAGATGGCCACAAGGAGCGATCTTCGGGCAAGGAAGCCGAGGAAGGCGAGAGATGCGAAAGGATTGCGGCGGCCTAGCCAAATCGGTTTAGCGCCAGTGCCACAGGCATCCAGGCCTCAAGGAACGTGAAACAGGAACACACGCGCGAGCATGGGGAAAAATCACGCGGTCCCCTGGGAAGAAAAAAAAAAGTTGATGCAGGACTCACCTCAAGCAGCTGCACCTGCTGATGTTTACTCAGCACAAACTTGGATGCCTCCCGCCATTGAGGGGTATGTTCCCAACGGTGCTTGATCAGACACGACGGGTGTCGATAGACCTAGAGGAGCATGGCGTGAAATTCGCCTCATACATGCGAACTTTCGCAGAAGAAATGATCTAACCTTGGAACAACTCTCACACGTAAATATAGTGCCCCGTTTGCGTCCGGACTTGGAGGAATTGATGGGATGGGGAACGAGTAGGGTATGAGATTGAGGTAGGGAGGTGGAGAGGTGGGTATCGTCGACGCTGGCGGGTTCTGGTTCGGACGTACCCTTGACGGATTTCGACAGAGGGACCTGAATGGGTTGTGCACCGTGAACAGGGCGATGCGACACCGTGGGCGAGGAGAGTGAGAGTGCGGCAAGCGATGCAGAGGCGGTTTGCAGGGACGTTGGACTAAGCAAGAATCAGCATGAGCATGAGCAAATAGTTTCGAAGAAAAGGGTGCGCTCGTTGCTGGTCAAGCACTTACAAAGGGCGAGTGGCAGCGTCGCGGGCATCGCTCAGTCTTCTTCTGGATCTCCCAGTAGAAGAAAGACGACGGTGTTTCGTGGTATTCGTCGTCACACCTGTTTGTGTGCGATGTGAGATGCAGGGAGAGATGGTCCAGTGGTCAAAAACCCTACCCTGTGAAGAGCGAGCCGCATTCTCAGCGACAAGCGAAGCGGATATGGGTGCTGCGCTTGCGGCAGCAAGGGACAAGGAAAGCAGGGACAGATGAGGCTGAACATCCTACGAAAAACGATCAATCGACTTGATACGCTCGGTTTTGTCCCGTACAATGCGAACCTGGGACATGACACTGAGAGTCGGGTGCACATATGCCGGGACGTGGACGTTTCCCTCAATTTCAACGTCCGCCCAAATTAGTCTCTGTCCTAGGTCACACCCGAACAAGCACTCGTTCTCGGTGACACCGATCGGGCGTGGAGACAAGACCTAATAACAAATGCCACTCCACGCTGGCAGACAGCAGTGAATGCTCGCTGGCCACCTCCGGCACGCGCGGGCCGCTTTGCCGCCGCGGCCAACGTGTCATGGTTGTCTTGCAAGAACTCGCATAGAATACGGTAACGTTTAATGATCAGCGCGTTCGAGGGCACATGTGAACGCGTAATCGACTCTCGTACCTCGCCGCGTTATCGTTGGATATGAAGTTTCAATAAACCGTCTTCTTGCATTTCGCAAACTCATGAACTTTAGCGTGATTGGATCTAGGCGTCAAAGGCGAACATAATTTGCATCCGGTACGTAGGTGCAGTCCAAAATAGTACGTTGACCTCGATAGGATGCACCAACAGGTTGGCCGTCACGGCACTCTGGTCCGCGTTGCTGGCGATCGGGCAAAGAGATGAAGGTTAATTTACCCGGAGACGCCGTCTGTCGATGACTGGTGAGGTTGGTGCCCAAACATGTTTGACTGCCGGCCAGCGCCGCCGCTAACACTAAAACAACCTCCCGTCAGGCCTGACAACTTAACGAACATGAGCATATCACCCATCACACGCAATTGAGAGCCTATCCGTTTATGGGTCGTACCCATGTTTAGCCCCGATATTTCGAATCTGCAAAACGAGGAAGAAGTTGTCTATGAAAACACGAACCAGTGCGGAACGAGACGATGCTTGTTCCGGTCGCCAGCTTATTAAAAGAGACTCTCGGAAAAAACCTGAACCTGATCTTCGATCGAATTTCACATTTTTGAACGTTGGTGACGGGAGGAAAGCCGCGGTTTCGCTCGTTATAGGGTAAGTAGGTCTGTTTATCGTCCACCCTGCGGCGTTACAAGCATGGACGAAGGGTAATCGACGGGAGCGAAGGCGCAAGACGTAAATAATCTATTCTATTTCTCTGTGATCTGCGCTGACATTTCCGAAGAAGAGCAAGAGTGAACCGGAGACGAACCTTCGATCCGCGCCAAAATTCCCAGACGAGACCCGTTCGTCCCACATTTGCCGAATCACCTCAGCCCTGATTCCCCTCGGGGAAGCCAACTCGGGTATCGCAACTGGACCGAACAGACCCCGCGCTGTTCGACCACCGAACGACGAGGGGCTTCCATTCGTGAGCACATTTTCGAATAAATAGGGACAGCTTCGACGTCGTCGTCGCGCTGACGTCGCGATCTTCCTTCATCCGTATACTAGCGTTTGACGGTGTGAAATTCAGTTAACCATAGGGTTCGGCTTCGTTCCGTTCATCTCAGGGTCGGAACATACCTCTTGCATGCCGTAGAGGTGCTACCAATGGATCTGCGTCTTCGTCGCCGAAGCAACCAAACAGCAGGTATGCGCCGTCCCTCAACACGCTCGTTTATTTCCGGCGAAATCCCAGAGGTACGGCCAGAATTCCCTCTGGCAAGCACGACTGACAGAGAAAATGGCAAGAGTTGCTTGGCGACCCTCGATAGAGCGTAAGACACGTCGAGCGCTCCAAGGACCCGTCCTGGACAGCCCTCACATTCGTCGAGTCCGGGATGATCGACGTGTGCGCGTGGAAATCAAAGCCCACACGACCGCATCTAGGACTGACGTCGGACCAAGTTCACATTTCGTACTGCGTCCGAGTGGGCTTGAAAGATTGATCCATTATGGACGCACCGTGTCGGACATTGCCGCGGTGCTTGATTCATTAACCGGCTTCTTTCCTCTGTGCCGCGCGCATTCGGAAGCTTGCCAGGTAGCGAAGAAGCACACATTCGACATTCAAGCAACGCGTCGCGCGACGTCTCGAAGACGTGTTCTACAAGCACCCTGGACGGGACGTCCCCCAGATCGAACCGTGACAGCCGGAACGCTTTGGCAGTGTGGGGCCTGAATGAGGAGCGAACGTGACACCGAACCTCGCAGCGATGTTAGGTGATTATTAGAGACGCATTCATGGACGCACGACATCGATAGTGTCGAATCACCCCCGCCGCTTCTCCTCGGAGAACGCCAGGACGAACACATGGCTTGAATCACCGAAGCCGTTGCTGACAGTACCCTGGAGACCACGAAACCTTCGCTCATACGTGATCTCCTTCCACAAGCGAACGAAGCGAGGCTGCCCACCCCGATTCTCGCGGCCTGTGTACCAACGTTCAGGGATGTGAAATTCGCTCGACCACCCCCCCGGATGCGACTTCTGCCTATTCATTTCGGTCTTGAAACGCCCTCCCCTTTCGTGGCGTCGTTCGGAGTGTGATTTTCATAGGCGACCTTCCTCCTTCTCTCTAAACCTTGGTCAGAATCATTATCCCGGCTTCTCCGACGTGCACGAGATGACCATCCGAACAAGGTGACGTGTCGACGCCCGACAGGTCGGCGCGCTCAGTCGAGTGCGCGGCACCGTTGGCGAGTCGCGTTTCTGAACGGCCGCCGTTCGAACGCTCGCCCGGACGAAGCACCCGTGGACGCTGTCTCGACTCTCGTCGAATCGCCCGCTTCTCCTCGGAGGATCCTGTGGCCCGTCCCGCTCCACACCGAAGAAGAGCATGAACGTACCGTCCGTGCGTGTGCGCTTCGTCGACCTGTTCGTCGTGCGCCCTCGCGAACGCCGTTTCATCGCACCTCGGACAAATCTCGGCGTGAAACGTGCGCCCTGAAACAGACGCCAGCGCGAAGGAGAGACGAGCGTCGAACGTCAGTCGCGACTCAGACCCAGACCCATCACGGCCCATCGGAGGGCCCCCCCCCTAGATCCATCGGTCGCTTTTCCGCGCCGAGACGCGGACCGGACGCCTGCCCGAGCGCGAGCCTTTGAGCGTCTGAAATTCGCCTAGGCCGCGTCGTCGAGAGATCGGCGCTCGCGTAGGAAAGAGGCCGACAGGTCGGACGCGGACGTTTGGCCGGCGTGGGTCGTGAACCGCCCTAGGAACTCTGCCTTGGAGATCTGCCCGCGGTTCGACGTCGTGACGAGAGGAAAGACGGACCTGGTCGATCTGCGATCGCGACACGCGTCCGCCAGACGCGATCACGACCCACAGGGGGGACGGCAGCCTTCGAGCGATCGGTCAACGCTGCACGAGCACGGCTCGCGCGCGCGGTTACTGCGAGTGAACGATAGTCGCCGACCCACACGAGACCGCCTCCAATCGCCCGCGTGCTGCTCAACCATCGATCCAGAGTTTATTCCGCAGAATCGCCTCAGTCTCCTCGGAGAACGCCAGGAACCTACCTGCGAGGCACCACGGCCCGGACTCCATAATATCCCCACCACGTCCTCGAAACGACGCGACGCGCCCGTACGTGAGTCGAACCCTCAACGTGCGTATACGAGCGTTCAGGAATCTGAAATTCGGCTAACAAAGAGCTCCTTTGCGTCCGAGTCGGACGTACATACGTTCTACTCAGGGGATCGGCAACATTGGTCATTTTTTTCGCGCAGCAGGCCCCACACGCGCCGAGAAACGAGGGATCGCGCTATCGCTGTTCAGGGGGCCGCAGATAGGAACGTGACCGTCGCCCCTTCCCCCATCCCTTCCACTGCGATCGTCGTTGCCCCGGATGAACGTCGGCAGCAGAGGGGTGCTCCCCTGTCCACGCGTACTCCTCGCGAGCGCGCAGATGGAGAGATAAGCACCAGGTCGAAGGTGACGTGGCCTGAACGCGAGGCGTCGCGTTCGAGTCGACCATCATGCATCATGGTCCACCCTTCCTCGGAAGACGCCCCCGATCGCATCGCATCGCATCGATCCCCGTCCACGAGCGACCGCGCACCTCATGCTGATCGGCCAGAGAAAGAGAGAAACACAGCGAGACGCGGCACATCTAGTCGCCGACACGCTGCACGCCACGTCTCGTGACGCGCAGTGCCGCATCGCTTCTCCTCGGACGACAGATAGAGGCCAGGAACCCCGTCGCATCGCGATCTGCGTCTCCACCGAGCTCGTCCGCACTCGATCTCGAACGCCAGCGTTTCACGATGTGAAATTCGGTTGTCGCGTCGAGGGGTCAGCGACGCGCGCGCACTTCCGCCCCACTCAGCGATCGGTGACGCCCACCGATCGTCCTCGCGTCAGCCCCGTCGAAAATCTGACATCGCCCGGTGCTAGGGACGCCGGGTTCATATCACGGATGACCCCGTCTTGGTTCCCCTTCCTCTGCCCCGGTTGGACTGCTCGGTGGAAGAGAACGAGCCGGCTGGGTCTTCTCTCGCGAACACGTGTCGCGCGGCAGATTAAAAGATAAGCGTTCAGCCGGCGTGATGATGAGGCTGGTGAAGCTGATACGGTGATACGGTGATGGGTGATGTCGGTGGACGCGGGCGCTGGTGACATGGGTGATGCGTGATAGTTCGCTCGACGCATACATACGAGGCCAACGTCGATGAACCCTGTGGCAGACACGTCAGCGCCGTCGAACAGACACGATCTGAACCCCTGATCACCTCCGAAGGGAAGTCCCATCCACAGATCGCCCTCCTCTGGCGAACCACCGTCCAACGCCCATCTCTGCTCAGCCCCCCAGCTTCGCCCTCGGACGACGCCAGGAGCCCGGTGGCATCACCTCGAGACGAACAGCTCTCCTTCTGGCTCTGCGCCCGAGCGTAAAGATACCGCCCACATGTGAGCCCCACACCACAGCCCGACGAACCAGTCGCTCCGATCGTCGCACGCCCTCCTCAACCGGTCCACGTTCGATCAACCGCAGTTCTTCGCCTCCGTCCAGGGGTCCGATGGCGTCTCGTCAGGGGCGTACACGCCCCAGCCCGCGCGTCCCGTCCGGACGCATCGGCAGGAAAAACCCAACACCAACGAGCGCCCGCTCGGAGGTTTCCGTCCACCGCACCATTTCGGCACCCACGTTTTCGAGCCAGAAGCGACGGGAGGCTTCTCTTCTCTTCGGTGGTCGTCCCTGCGCGCAACGTGCCCGGGCCCCGGGCGAGATCTCTCAGCCGAGATGCGCGGTGGGCCCAACCACGGCGAACGTCGAACGGTGTGGAACAGCCCGGGAGCGGCGAACGGCGAACGCGGGGATCAGCGCTGATAAGGACGGGACGGGGACGAGTTGAT
>JBBPSZ010000076.1:0-19694 GCA_038093835.1 Strobilomyces confusus
TTTCGGTGTCGTGAGTCTCAACATGCTATGTAGACTCTGCCTACATTTTCATCGGTGGAATCCACCTTGACCTCACCGAGGGAGATGTTATCACGATATTTTCCCAGTAAGTCGAGAGCGGCTCTTATTCACCGCACGGTTTAAACTTTGTCAAGGTACGGAGAGGTTATGGACGTGAATTTACCTCGCGACAAAACAACAGGGAAAACGAGGGGTTTCGGTTTTCTCATGTACGAAGATCAGAGATCCACGATATTAGCAGTTGACAATCTCAACGGCGCCAATGTTCTTGGTCGAACTCTGCGCGTCGATCACGTCAAGAATTACAAGCAACCCAAGGTAAAGGGGGAAGATGGCGAATGGGCGGAGCCAGAAGAACAAAGCTTGAATGCGAGGCCGGAAATGATCGTTGGTACGTCGCCGGCTCGAAACGGACGCACCGCTGACGTAGGTTCAGAAGAGGCACCCGCTTCTGATTCGGACGCGTCGTCCACGTTTTCCATCGATCCCGAAGATCCCATGAGAGATTATCTGTTGGCCCAACGCAAGGAAATGAAGGCGCTCAAAAAAGCGAAGAAATCCAAAAAGGACAGAGGTAAGGACGAAACGCCCGAAGAGCGCCGCGCAAGGAAAGATCGAAAACGAGAAAAGAAGTTGCGGAAAGAGAAGTCGAAATCAGAGGGTGTGAAGGGAGTGGAAGAGCTGTTGAGGAACTTGGAGAGGCAAGGGCCGCCGCGGGACGGACAAGGGGAGTATCGAGACACACCTGACAGGGACCCGGACCATCCACAAGGTCGGCGGCGTTCACGTTCGCCCGCATATCGGAACAGAGACAGTCGGATCGTTCGGGCGTGGAGTCGCAGCCCCGAACGAGATTCACGGCGTTCCGAACTGTCTATGCGCAGAGACAAGGACCTCAGGCACACCGACTGACGTGGTAGTTTTTTTGATGAACTCGAAAGTTGGGGTGACAATTTTGATACCTTTGTTTCAGTTGCTGCCGACAAGTCATGGTTTTAGCTCTCGACAAGTCACAATCGATTTAGTGGTGCTGTTTTTACGTTGCATCATTTGCTGAGGAAGCGAGATTCTCGGTGAAAACGCACACGTTTTGCATTCTATGTAGCCAGGTACCTCGCTTGTAGTATTACTCATTGATTTACCCCTGTAGATCTACGTAAATTCGCGCTAGTACTTACCCCGAGGGTCTGCTAGGGGCGCATCATCTCGCGAATTTAAAATAAATTCGAGGTTTAGCAGGTGGGGCAATACCCCGGTGTCCGCGGGCCGGACGGCACAATGCCAATCCTCGTCGAACGTGTCTAACGATTCGTCCTCAACTGTCGCTATCGCTTGGCTGACACTCGAGCCACGTTTGAGCCATGTTCAACGAAGTGGGGGCCCGTGACTAACGAGTATCTTTGGCAGAAAAACTGCCACAGCCGTACGCGATCGCCAATCATGAAGTAAATCTCGACCAGGCAGGATTGACAACTTGGAGTCGTTGCATCCTGGGATGCCAGCTGTACGACTCGGAGCTGATACATCATAATGAGCTGGTGACCGGGGCGCCATCTGCACCGTTGATCAGACTCACTTAAGCGAACAGTGTGTGGCAAGCTCGACATTGTCGGGGGACTTGTTGAATGTGATCTCAGGCCGCGTAGTCCGGATGTGCTATCAGAAGCCGACGATCCGCATGTCTCTATGGAGATATGCTCGATCGAGAGAATTCTGTCCAGGATAATCACTTTGGCCCTCATTCAACGTGCGTTAGCCTATGTCAGACCGTCAGTCTCTGATCGAGCAAAACCACGACTATGCAAAAGAGCAGGTGCACTGCCACTGACTTTCCACATCGGCGCGACTCTCTTTCAACACCGTCATGATCATGGCTCCGGTGACGCGCTCCTCTGCCCCATCCACCCCCGCCAAAACACGCGTGAGTGCAAACGGTCTAGTGACGCCCCCAAGCACTGGCACCCGCCGTACACCCCACTGCACAAAGTGCCACCGCCCGCGCGCCGGGCACCCTCGCTCCGGTTGTCCGTATGTCGACGCGTCGAACGCGAGCCCCGCATCCCCCTCCGCCACGAAACCCCACTCCAGGACGGCCAAGATCGCACGCGCCGCGGACGACGAGATCTCGGAGTCGCTCTCCTCCCTTCACATCGTCAGTCCCACGGAAGAGAGCAGGCGCGCGCTCGCGCCGTGCACTGGGGACGCGCTGCGGCGTAGGCTCTCGGTGCGGTTCGCCCTCGTCCCAGAGCAGACGCTCGCGTCCCTCAGCTCGACCGACGCGCGTCTCGTGGAGCAGCTGCTCCAGCCGGGCATGATCACCGACGTCGTGCCCCCACAGGAAAGGGTGGCACACGTACTGGAGTGGCGCAAGACGCTCGACGACGCCGAGCCGTCGGGTCCAAAGGAAGAGCCTGCGGAAGATGACGCGGAGCTCCTCTCTAGTGACGCGGTCCCCGCCCTCTCTCGCATCATGCCTTGCACGCTGTTGACTCCCACGCCAAGTCAGGCGACCACGGAGCCGGCCACTGACCATGGCATCGGTGGCTCAGCTCTTAATATGAACGAGACGGTCTATCTGCTACCGGACCACGACGTCAAAAAGAGGGGGCCGCTCGGCCGTTCGATGAGCATGGAGCAACGTTCCTTGTTCTTACAGCAACTCAGTCATTCTTCCAGCACGGCGCCTGCCACGCTGGTTTCCATTCCACTCGCGGATCTGGACAATGTGCAGAGCGAGGCAGAGAAAGTCGGTTTCCTCGTCCGCGTTCTCCCAGGCGGAGAGGGAAATCACAAATGGGTCGTTCTGGGCACTGAGGAAGAAGCGATCAACATTTTGGTGGAAAAATTCCTCGAAGAAGAAAAGAGGAGCAAGAGGGTCAAGGGGAGAGACGGGAAATTAACAGCGGTCGCAGGAGGCGTGGTTTTCGGTGCAGTAGCCACCTGGACGGGACTTGCATTTTCTTGAATTCCGGTCCTGGTATTCCATTCACCCGCTCGTGTATGTAACCATCATGTTGTAGTCAGTCTGACCAACGTCGATCGAGCACAACTCGTTCCGAACACGCGGAAAACACGATGAGGGGTAAGCGCACAAGATATTAATGAGCGTTCTTGTCCGTCGAGGACTCAGTGCTCGTAAATATGATACATGTTCCAGCAGACAAATACAAGTGCGTGGGACGAGGAAGCTCGCCCGGAACATGATAACTTACATGAGACGAGTCGGTCAACTCAGGAAACGCGCCGTGCGCGCATGTCCGCCGGAGGAACTGTCAGTGGCGTCTAGGGTCTAGACTGGGAGGCAGAGCTAGACTTGGGCGGCGACCTCTTGATACCGGCATGGACTTCCCGTACATGCCTCCTGAGAGATTGCGGGCGCATGCATTTATTGCATTCCTCGCAAGTTACAGGTTCTGAGCGCGCCCGAGAACGACGGGGATGTCGATGGCGATTAGACGGTAATGGAATCTGTCGTAGCACAGGGTCCGCCGTCGGGGGACTACGTGTAAAATGGACTCGATTGATTGAGCTGGCGCTATGGGCTGCGGGAGGCGTGTACGGCCAATCGGGAACTGGCTCGGGATAGCAGTGGGTATCATGCTGTGCGAGCGCTAATACAGCTTGGCGGCCCTCTTCCCGCCATGGTTGTTGAAAAGCATCTGGGCCTATCGCTCCGGACGGATCTTGAGCCCTATCAAGTTGCACGAGACCTAGGTGTCCCCCGTCCCCCCAGGCGGGCGGTGGCGCAAACGTGTAGGGTGCCACAGCTTCCGCGGGAGAGTACCAGGGTCTCGAACGCGCAACAGTGGGGTCTTGATGGTTCGCGAGAGGTGCTGGCGTTGCGAAGTATGATGCGGCCATGCGACGCGGTGGGTGGCCAAAATTTCTGAAACGATCAAACGGTCAGATGAATTCGAATTTCGGGGACGCGAATAACGAACTCAGCGATGCCCAGGACGGTCAGCGAACTGTCGGCACTCTCAGCGATGGGCGCGAGGAGGCCAACGGGAATACTACAAGCGAAATTGTCAGAATTGTCTCACAGTGCGGAACTGTCCGGACGCACTGGTTGAATGTAATGTTGTTAAAGGCAGTAGAGTTGTCGGTCACACTCTCGAAAAAGCGTATATCGGAGCTTCCTTGACAACCCTGATGGTAGGAATAGCTACAGGTGTCAGACAGTGATCAGAGACAGAGCTCTCGTCGTAACGTCGACGTTCCACACCTGATGCGCTGCATGTCCGAGGCACAGTGAAGTCGCAAGATGCAAAGTGACGGAAAGTATAATACTTTGGAGCGAAGGGTTGATCTCGCTAACCGGGCTTTTAAAACACCAGCACCTTGCGGACAACACAGCCTCGAAAGACGTGCGGGTGAAAGACGGAACTCCATAGGGGATCGGTACTCATGTGAGCCCGAAAAGTACGAATGTGGCCAGCAGTGAGCACGACGACAAAGTGGACGGACTTACTTGTACGTACTGTCCATCGTGAAGCATAGCCTCGCAGGAAGGATTCAAAAAAAAAAAGGTGGACGGACCGGGCTTCAGATATAATCGATATGATGTGCTAAAGGAAATGGGGAATTCACCTTGTTATCCTCCGCCCCGCGTCAAAGACTCGAGAACGCGTTGTTGCGAGCATCCGACCAAGTCACGGACGTAGTATTACACGCAGCTACCCATCGATAAGTTGACCCGAAACGGATAGGTCGGCAAGGGAGCGCAACTGTGAACAATCAAAAAAGATGGAGTAGGAAATCTGTTCCGCTTAGCACTCACGATATTGGCCAACCAGTGGTTGGCAAGAGACGACTCCACCGATCCTGTCGGCCATAATTGCACTGGTTTGAAGCACCCTGAGCGGCACGTAGCGCTAAACTCGGACGTGGTGCTTCAAATGGGAATCGACGCTATTCGAAGCTCCACGATGAAACAAGGGCGCAGACGACCCTGGGCCACAATGGTCTCCACGGGGAAGTACCAATTGATCTGCCCATATAGTCTAAGGACTCGCGGGTGTTGATTAGGTGCGAGGCACGTTTGCAACGAGGCGGTCCGGGTCAACACTTGATCGCGAGAGCGCGAGAGGTATTATTAGATCACGTGATGACAACGATATCGGTGTTGCCATAAAAGGCAACGTGAAGAGTCTATGTGATACACCTCTGGTCGCAGAATTTCAGCCTCTTAGTCGGTTTCCTCCAATGTCCATGAACTCCCGCGGCTCGTTTGAGGCGTACACACATGGCGCAGAACAAGATCAACACGGCGATGGCGACTTGCCTACCTACGACGACCTTGCGGCACAACACAGCCCCAATTCGCGGTGCGTGCGAAGTAGTCCAGCCTGCGGTGCAACCTGAATGTATGTCTAGATTCGGCCGGTGGAGAGGTTGGATCGAGAAGAGGTGTGCCATCATCTCGATCATTGAAATACTGCGACCTGGTATGATGTTGACGCGCGTAGGGCCGCGGAGCGCTACGCAGATCTCACCCCAGTAGACCTGGCACGCCGACGCGCCCGGGGCTGGGGCGACGATCAGGAGCAAGTACCAGTAAGGGAACGTATCCATGTCTTTGATATCGTTCTGAATGTCACCATATCGTATCCTAGGATATTCAAGTAGATGGTCCGTCGCATATCCAGGCTCCACCTGACGGGTCTCGCGCGGACCATAGTCATGTCGCGCCTATTCCATTGCGCATTCGTACAGAAAATGATTTTCCAGCATCTTCTTCCACGCTCGATCAGGAAGTCACTCAATTGGAATCCTCTATTTCTACTACATCGGCGGATCCTCTCTCTCAATCGCAACAAGACCTGCAAGGCACGGCATCCGAAACCCTCTTGCCTACCCACCTGCAGATCCACCAGTTTGGCTCGCGATTTCTCCCTCACACGACGTCGCCCATCCGCTGTGTTCTTCCCATCAACCGTGACCGGTTGCTCCTCATTGGTACAGATAATGGACTCTCGGTCCTGGATATGTATCCTATGGAGTGGGCGAACGAAGGAAACGTCGGAATCGTTCAGAAAGGTCCAGGAGAGGCGCAGGCGCGTGTAATATGGACGGGAGAAGCGTACGTGGTCTTCAATTAAATTAACGTGCTTGGTACTCAATGTTTCATCTCAGTGTATATCAAATGTCGATCCTTGAGCACGAAGACATCGGCGAAGGCACGCCGCAGGGTGTTGTTCTTGCATTGGTAGGACCGGAGCCCGATGCACCATCCGTTTCCAGCGGGCATCAGGAATCATTACGGACCTTGAGAATGTACAATCTCGCAAGCCTGACGAGTCTTGCAAAATGGACGATTGCTCAAAGGGTTTGTACACTGCTCCATCGTCTCTCTTCCTGTGTTCTGATGTCTGGCTCAGGGTGCAAATCCTGTGGACCTCCGCCGAGCTTCTGACTGGAACATTCAACAGACTCCTGTCAAGAAACACCGCCCAGCCAGCAGTATTACTCGGGGTTTGAAATACCTCATCGACTCTCCAACTCGCACACAGCAACCCGCGACCACATACGGAACCTACCTCGCTGTTCCCAACGCAAAGCGGCACACCACCACTACCTCGGCCGACGCGTCATGGGATGTTGTAGATGATCTACCGTTGCGATGGGCAACTGATTTTGTGCCGCTCGCTGGTGCCGGTTCCCGGTTGGCATGTACAAGCGTCATTTCGTATGCTCTATGGCACGAGGGTGGACCTGGACCTGGTGGAGGAAGGCATGGACGACGAGCACTGCTTGCAGTCGCTACAAAGTCCAATATATTCCTGTATGAGACCCCGAAGGGAGAAAGAGCGTTTCATTTTGTAAAGGTGAAATTCATTCATTGACCGGCTTCATTTACTGTTTACACATCATTTCGCGGACAGGAATTCTATACTCCGGCGCAACCCCGTCAGCTTGTGTTTGTGCACCAGTTGGTGGACATCGGCCGGGCCCCTTCTGAGAGTGCTACGCCAAGGCAGCCGAGCGGTCACGCCCGTGGAGCATCCTCTGATACCTCCTCCAATAATACCCGCTCTTCCGCGACTCCCATCTCTCAGCTCACGTACAGCGCACAAATGGCCCTCTTCATCGTGTTCGAGAAGAAAGCAGGGATCATACGCATTGCAGACGCGGCGGTCACCGAGGTCGAGATGTACGACGCGGGAAGCAACGGCGGAGGGCTCCTGAGCAGCGGCAGCTTCACCGCCAAAGACGCGCTCAGCGTCAGCGGCTCCCTGGGCACTCGGCGCTCGCGCGCCTCGATCGACTTCATGGCGTTCAAGGAAGCCAAGGGCAACTGGATGCTCCCATCGCTCGTCGACCTCCCCGCCGGCGGCGACTCGCCCGCCAAGTCGATCTACGTCCTCACGCGCGGTAAACACACACACATCGTCCCCGCGCCGCTCCCCGCCGTCATCCAGCACGCCCCGCCGATACACACCGTCGTCTGGTCCTCGACCTCGTCGAGTGTGAGCGTGCGCGCGTGCGTTCCCTCGTCGTCGTCGTCGTCGTCGTCGTTGTTATCGCCGTGCCGCAGCAGAAAATCGGCCGCAGAAACGCAGCCGTTTCTGCAGCTCGTCGCGTTCGGCGAGGACGGCATCGAGGCGGAGGAGATACCCCTCGCGGCGCTCGTCGGCGGGGGCAAGGGCAAGGGGAAGGACAAGGACAAGGGTGGGACGGTCGCGCTGGCCGAGCCGCGTCGCGGACAGTTGTTTGTTGGCGAGACGGGCTTTTTGACGCAGGGCGGACACTGGCATCGGCTCCCGTCTGAGATTACAGCGCCCGTACTGGAGCGGACGGACTCGGCGTCGTCGGCTAGGTCGTTCGAGAGCGTGCACACGGACGAGGTCGTCGCGAGGCTCAAGGCGGAGGCCGGGGCGTATGGGTGGTTGAGAAAGTCGGTGGAAGATTGGCGGGTGTTTTGGGTAGGGGGTGACACGCGCGACGTGGACGGATTTAGGTACGACGAAGAAGAGGACGGCGTGCTCGTGTGATTCCTCCAACGGTAATCTGAATGGTGGAGAAGAAGCATGCATATACGTTGTGGCTGATATTCTACTTACTTACTGGCACACCAAGAAAATGTCCAAAACAGTGACGGCAGCTGCACTACATATTACACGTGCTGACAGAACCGCGGGGTAATGTACCGAATAATGTCCACGAATGGTGAGGGGAATCGCGAATGCAACGGAGGGGGCATGGCCCAAGAGCAATAGGTGAGAGGGAAGAGAACGGTCATCGAGGGGTTTTCTTTATATACCCGCGAGACGAAGATATCGACAAACCCGGTCGCCCCGTTGCTGCCGATATCACGAATTCGCGCCCCTCTTAGCGGCAAGCGAATTTCGCCTGGACTCGTCCAGCGACTGCCTCGGTTTCGTTCCGAGTTTCGACTCGGGTCGCGAGGTCATCGGCCGTCGATCGCGGATCACGACGAACGATCGACCAGGGGGATCCTTGGAGCTCGACGACCCAGCCGCCGCCCCGTCCTCCACCACGTCGTCCAACACGAGCCCGTCCGAATGTCTCCGATTCCGGCGTATATTGAACCAATGCTTCTTCCTTGACGGACCCTCCACGTTGCCCGCGTAATCCCCACGGGACCCTCTCTCCCCAGGTTCGGCCAGCGGATGGGACTCAGGTTCCGTGCCTGACGCACCGGCGATGGCCGCCATCTCGCCCACAATGATCGCAGTCTGACTCATGGTTCGACCCGCCGGCAGCCCTGCGCTAGTCAGCACGGGCATTCGAGCCACGTTGGCCACGGACGTCGTGGGCGTTGGTGCTCCGCCGCCTTCTTCGTGCTGCACCGCCACGGAGCTCTCGCCGCCTCTCCGCTCCACGCTTGGGAACGTCAACGTGGAGCCCTCCTTTCCCCCCGCGATCGCATACGGAGAATCAAAGTGCGCACGCCCGCCGGCCACGCGGGAGAATCCAGAGTTGGACGTCTGCGTGCGAGGGGAAGACTCGGTACGGTCGTAGGACCCTCTGTGTCCAGGTCCGGTGAACGGTTGCCACGCAGCCATGATATGGGCGCTTTCGTCGTCATCATCGCTATCTTCCCTGTAAGGGCGGAGTGCATGTTCTGGACGGAGAACCGAAGGAGGTGGCCCGGAGTGATGCGAGGCGGCGGAACCTTGGGCGGGTTTGGAAAAGGAGGTAACGGGGGGCATAAACGATCCGGAATCGCGGACCGTATACTCCCGTACTTCCGATATCTTGTAGGGTCTGCGCTTGTACCCTCCCCTACGCGCACCAAAGCAGCCGAGAATCGCCAGCGCCCCTATGAGGCCACCGTCAACAGGGCGTCTGGATCGGTCGAATCCCACGCGACCGAATATGCGGACGAGTGCCTCCGTGAATTTGACGAGCAAGATGAGAAGAAAGGCTAGATAAACGAGGCACAACACGCTGAGTATGCCGTAGGCAACCCAGCCACAAGCAGCCGAACCAATAGATATCTGGTATAGTCAAAAAAACGTCATCAGCGGTATGAAATGAGCTATAAGACTCATTCATTCTTACCGACGGCGTCAACACCACGA
Source organism: Strobilomyces confusus (assembly GCA_038093835.1). NCBI lineage: Eukaryota > Fungi > Basidiomycota > Agaricomycetes > Boletales > Boletaceae > Strobilomyces > Strobilomyces confusus. Next base: position 9,570 of record JBBPSZ010000076.1, read on the forward strand.
GTAAAACCGCGATCACGATTCTAGCGACACAGAACAAGAAGCTTATGAGGCTCATGCCCGCTCCCGTGCCCCAAGGAAGCCACACGCTCGTGATCAATGCGCTGACAACCTCCGACACTAGAATCACAATGGCCTGAGCGGTACCGCTTGCCTGGCCACCTCCTATCACAACACCGTTAACTAAATTTGACAGGAAGAGTAAGCCAGAGAAAAGTTGCGACCCGGGGCGGAAGTGATTGTAGAGAGGTCCGAGGGAAAGAAGTGTCCGCGTTTCGTCGTAGAGCTTGGAAGTAGCCGTTCGAGAGAGTCGAAGTAACAAGAGCGCAGGGATGATAACCGAGAAAACAGCAAAAGAGAGCGCCGCGAGGGCGATAGAGGAACTTGAAGTAGCGGTGGAGAATTCATAGACCGAGAATACGGTCACAGGGAAATGGAACAGGGCGAGCACGCGGACGAGGTTACCGATCAGAACGCTAGTGTGAAACGACCTAAAGTCCGGACGCAGCCAGCGTCGTCGAAGCGTGGGATATGAGAGGGCATGGCCGTTCAACGAACGCGTCTCGTCAACGTTGTCAAGCATGTCTTTGCTTCCCGCCGAATGACGCGGACTACGACTCTTGCTTGCCGAAGGGGGAAGGCTCATCGAGGACGACTTGCGTGAGAAAATCAAATCAACCAGCCAAATGAACAAGCTGATGACAATGATCCCGGCCATGATGCCAAGGAAAACGGAAAGGCATATCTCGAAGAGGTGACGAGGGCTAACTCCCACGCTCCATGCAAAGGCCGCCATTCCGTTCGGCGTTCCGGGGGGGAGGAGAAAGAGGGAATTTGGAATGGACGGGTTGATGTAGAGAACTGAACTCGGGTCGTTTAATTGATTTGCGAATGCCGAAGGGGGATTGTACGACTGAACGTCGAGCGGATTCCAATGCTGAGCATTGGGTGTCAAGGTAACGTCTGCGGTATCAAAGATGTTACGATGTTATGAGCGTGTGTATTCTTCCAGCAAGACTCACTGTATGTCAGGGTGGCCCATGCAGTTTGGGAGAGCACCGGGTCTGGGGACGGGATTAAGGGACCGAGGACGAGTTCATGAAGGGCGACCTACAAATGAAGGGCGGCCATTGAACGGCTACCATGGAGAGCGCGGCACACCATTGCGTATGCATCATGATATCGCGTAATGATGGAGAGCCTTGAAACTATGAGTGGGTATTAAGCAATAGAGGAAAAAAGAACGCACAAAATCTCATGAGCGCGGGGGATGTCGCTAGACGTTCACCACTAATTGCGCTAGCGAGTATGAAGCCGGCACCTTGGACACGGTGCCATAAGCCGGGACCTGGTCGACTTGGACCACGGCCCCACGCAGCAGTGATGCGGGCGATGCTAACGATTAGCCAATAAGTAATTGCCAGAGCAACAGTAGCCCAGAAGATGATGTGAGCGGAGCCGTATGGCGACACGGGACTGGATTGGAGCGGGGTAGTCGCCACGGTCAGACAGAGGATCTCCTGCTCGTTAGTGTCGAGTGCGCGGAGTTGAGTGTTCATGGTGGTGAGGGAGTTTTTGGAGTTGAACGGTATGGACACCGAGAAGGCATACGGGCCGGCTGCTATGGGACAGTAGGACGTGTTTGAAGAGGAGAGGGTAGGGAGAGGCGACGGTGGGCGGATGAGGCTGCATAAGAAGGACTCGTTACTGTAAGTGCTAATTGTGAGTGTCGTAGTGTCGATGAAGAGTGTAGCGGCTAGGAATGGGAACATTAGCGGGCCGCACGGAAACGGAGAGCGACGTACCGAGACTGGTATTAGAGTTGATGATGTCTGCGGCGGTGTCGCCGAGGACGGTGAAGTTGAGGGTCTGTACGTCTGTGATCTGGGAGTAGACGGTGTCGACCGACATTTTCCTGGACGCATCGCCGGTATAGCAGTCCTGGGAGACGAGCGTTGCAGGCTGCGCAAACGAGGGGCGGACGACGAGGACAGTGACGAGCGCGAGGACAGCGCTCGCTATGGGCGACGATGAGGGGGAAGCATAGGTCATCGTTGAGGGCGGGGAGTGGTCATTAACGCGAAACGGAGGTTCAACGGGTCTGTCCTGTCCTCGTGCTGTCTCATCACACGCCACACACCGCCAGCTGGCACTCGTGTCATTTCCAAACAAATAAACTCTTGACGTCTGCCTGTGAACCAGAGACTGCCAGCAATGTCAGTTTGGCCCGGTGACCACTTCTAGAATGTCTTCAAAACATAACATAGACATTTCGGGCTTCGAAGCTTCAAGCTTCGGATATGAAACACAACTATAGTCGATGCGGCAGGTAATGATTATCAGGCAATTCTGTCTTTTTTGGTCGACTGACTAGCTGAGGCTAGCTGGATTCATCCTCGCTCGCCCCGAGCGCTTCTAGGGCCCTCCTCCATGGCTCCGTATGTTTCAGCTTCTCCATGTTCACACAGCATCTCGGTCACGCCGCGTGTGATCGCTTCTCGTTCGTCCTCGTACACTAGTGAGGAGTGCATGAGAAGATACGTGGTATAGAGACGTCCCAGGCACACTTACAGAACGCGAGTTCCTCGAGCGTGCGCCCAGACGTTTCAGGAAACATAAAGTAGACGAACACGACCTGGAAAGCAATCCAAATGCAGTAACTGACACTCTTTTAGAACACATCCACTCGCGTTATCAGAACAGCTCACAAGATGTAGAATCTCCAACCTATTGCATCCCGCAAGCTTGTCAAAACTCGAAGATGATAAACGAAGGAGAACATACCCAAAAGGTCGGTCCCAATCGGATTCACAAATTGAGCGACAAAAGACGCACCGCGGTACCACCGCTGGAAGAGGGCGATTCCCCTGGCTCGGACGTGAAATGGAAAAAGTTCGACCAAGTAAGCTGATTGCGTTTCGGTCCTTTGCGTCAGGAGTGGTCAAATTTGACCTCAATAGCGGGTGCTCACTGTAGGGCAAGGCAGTGTAACCTATGTTGTAAGCCGGACTATACAAGAAGATAAGACTGCAAAGTGTTGTGAGAACGAAAGACAATTCGCAATGACTTGAGTACTCACACGATCACTATTTGAGCAGAAAGCTTGCTGTGAGTCATCGAATAGTCGGCACTAGCTATAGTCCAAGCAGTAAATACAATAAAGAGAGATATAGCGCATGCCTATAGAAAGGTAAGAGCGGCATCAAAATTGGTTAAAGGTCGTGTTACGCACCAAAAACATCCTCCGTCGAGGGTACCGAGGCACTATAAATGCGATTGCAGTACCATTAACAAGGCCCCAAGAAACTCTAGCGAGCCCGATGATATTCTTCGACAGATCGTCATGAACCCCGACGCTATCTAAGATCGGTGCAAGGAAGTATCTGCCGGCATGATAAGTACTTCGAGTATGCCAATAAACTGGCGAAACGTAGGGCTTACGCGAATAATCCAAGTCCACTCAGCTCGTTAAAGAGAGCGAGGAACGTTGCGACAACGACCCGCCTTCGCATTCCTGGTGCCAATATCATCTCCTTCTGATTCGTCCGGGCAATCTTCAGTTCTGTTCGTAGGGTATCTTCGATCTGGGCATACTCTGCCTTGACAAATTCAGAATTCTCATCCCCCTCTGCATGACATCTCACAAGGATGTTGTATGCCTCATCCCCTCTTCCATTTGATATGAGCCAACGGGGAGACTCGGGAAGGAACCGGATGAAGACGACCTGGAGCAGACTAGGTACTACCTGAAGGAACGATGGTATTCTCCATCCGAGATTACTAGTCATGGCAAACGTGCGGAGTGTCACCGCAGCAGCTGCTACAGCACCTAAGAAGAATCAGCTTATGCTCCCCGATTGTCACGACCAACTTACCGATGAAATAAGATGTTTTCAAAAGGGCGCTCATGACTGCTCGTTCCTTGGGATGCGAGAGTTCTTCATACAGCTCAATACTCCGTATGAAAGTCAAACCGCGCAGCCGTACCTCCGACCAACGAGGACGCGGCCACGATACAGAAGACGGCGCCAATTCCAAGTATGAAGCGAGCAATGACAAACATTGCGACTATCACGCTCAAAGATCAACAACGTTCTCGGGTTAAAAAATGATTACTTACAATTCAAAGCAAATCCTTGAAGAACGCTTCCAACTATCGAGATTGCAGCACCGAGTAAAATTGGGTACCGCCTCCCGAACTTATCGACAACGATTGGTGCAAACGGAGAGGCGACAAAGGAGCCCAGAGCGTATACGGCAACTATAAGGCCCAATGAGACGGAACGAGGATGATGGAAATCTGATCGTTCAGTCAATTCTCAATATCATTTTCGACACTAGTGGGTGACCACCTCACATTCGATCCACGAAGGCACAGCTTGCAGACCATTGACCATGGACGCGTCAAAGCTTTGTTCGTGTCAGCATTTCGCCGGCGAACGTACACGATGATCCAAATACTTGCCCACTCGTCACCTCCACTCCGAGACACGTCAGCCCCATCACGAGATATAAACGCCGAAGGTTGGGTTTGCTGTACCAGGGTACTTGGTCCTGTTCGGCAAGCCGAGAGACGACCGCATCGTTGCTTCGTAGGAGAGTATAATCACTCTGCCCACCCGTTGGCGAGCGCATTTCGCCGTGAAGGGGTTGAAGAACGGCGGGCGAGACTCGGCTCACTGGCGGTGTTACGCAACGGTGGAGTCTCCCACACCTTGATATTATGGTACATAGCGTTCTAACCAACTTCGGTGTTCTCGAGAAGGGGGCGACGGCCCGGGGGATCTTGTTCGGCACTTTACTTTGAAACTCCGGGCCGCGTGGTTCGAACCACGATAGTGAGCAACAGTTTCCTGGTTTTCCGACTGGAAATACTACTTACACACACTCTAGAAAGCTCTCCCACAGGCAGGTCGCCACACCGCTCGCGCAGAGAGCGTCGATCGCGGCCGTGTCCTTCGCGTCGATAGTGAAATCATACACGTTCAGGTTCGCCTCGATCCGTCGAGGCGAGGTGGCCTTAGGAAGCGGCACCAAGCCTTTCTGCAACGACCAGCGAACCAGAACCTGTGCAGAACTCCTGCCATGCTTCAACGGTGATCCCAGCCGGGCTCGAATCTCAGGCGGTCGGCTCCGTCCGAGCGTACGTACCTTGTCTGCGATTCTACCTACGACCGCTCCCTTGACCCCTTTCCCTTCTGCGGCTTCGTTGCCATGGACTAAGTATGCCTGTACGACGATCCATTTTGACTGGAAGTACGAGAGGCTGCTGGCACCACGGGTGGAGCTGTTCTCGTACGTCAGCATTGTTCTGTCTGGACTCGAGGCGAGTTTATTAGTTCACCGCGGGCTTTTCCAGCCGCTTCCAATATTTCTTCGATATCCTTTTCCGAACTAGAAATGGACCATCGCAAAGCTGGGGAAACAACAAGATTCGAGGACGTACATACTAGTTTGACACTTACGGTGCGTACGAGGCCACGCGCCTTGGCCTCTAGCACTCTCCTGTACATCGCGAGCCTCGCATCACGTTCGCCATGTGGGGAGTAGACGAGAAAGAGGTCATAGTAATCCACATTTTGTGAGTTGACACCCGCAGATCGGTCGCATGCGAACAGGACTTTCCGAAATCAAGTTTTTTGATCGATTCCTCGACGCCCTTAGGCATGTCTACGCTCTCAGGGTAAACCTTTGAAGCTGATCGTCGACTACATCAGATTCCGAAAGTGATCGGCTCCGGACCCCACGTACACTCCGTACCCGATGGTGAGCCTTTCGTAGGATCAATGAGGGAGGTGAACAAGACAGTAGCTTTGGAATACCATAGTGATCCGCCGCTGGGGAAACTTGTGGCGAACAGAAGCAGGGACCCCTGAGAGGACCCCTCTTACTTGCGGGAATAAAACACAGAGTCTGTCGCACGTTGTGTAGACTAATTGTCAGACCGAGCATACTTGCTCACTCAGTGGGCCAATGCGAGAATCTATGATCGACAAATAGAGGCAAACACGCCTCACCGTTTGTCGCCGACCAGCCAAGTAGTAGTACGCCGTCGACATGCCAGTCCCATGGGAAGCCCTCATTCCGTTCGGTATGGGCCTACGCGCCCACTATACCGCCCTCGTTCGCTGATTCTCGTCGTCCAGGTCTGGTCACCACCTTGTTCGCAGCCACCGGCACACTGTTGAACACGTCTAAAAGGACCCAGAGCCAGGGCAAGGTACGTCACTCCACCAGACCCGTCCCCGTCTCGTCCTCAACTCCGTGTTGGACGCGTCCAGCCCGTCCGCTACAACATCGACGCATGGGACGAGATGATGATGGACCGCGACAGACGCCTGACCGGACACGTCCGTGGGCAAAAGGCACGTACGCTTCCCCGTTCACCAGAGGGACGCCCTGACGCTGACCTCGTCCCAGTCGGATCCGACCCCTCCCCCGGGCTTCGACGTCAGCAGCGCCTGGTACACCCAGCAGACCTCGTGATGCGTCCTGTCATACCGTGTCCCGATTTATATATCGCTTCGCCTCGCGCGCGTTCGTGCTGTTTGAAGTGTGGTCGGGCGCGCACCGTGACGTGAGCTCGCCCCCTCTCTTGCCCCGCAGAGATGAGCCTATGCCAGTCAAGACGATCCCACGAACACAGGCGATGGTTCGCTGACATGCTCAAAAGGGCTTATCCGGGATCCGGTCCTGCGCGTCTGACAAAGATGGCGTCCGCGAAGCCCAGAAGGCAGACTCTGTCTGTCGTCCGTGCCGCTCTACTGGCCACGACCTTCCATTGTCTGCCAGTCAAAGAGGCCCGATTTCGTGGGTTCGCCCGAGGACGCCGAGTCGCAAATGCGTAGCGTTCGCCAGCATATCATCGGTCCGGTACACGCGGGTGCTGGGCGATGTACAGGTATCACGGGAGCGCAGAAGCGAACGTGAGAGAATGATCTTGTGTCTCGAGTAGAGCGTGGACGCGCCTGAGGTGAATGGTTTGTCGACGAGATACTCAAACTTGGCCTTGGCCATACGCCCACAAGGAACCAGAAGGCACCCACGAGAGATGCCTGCGTATGCGCGCGTGTCGTCCCGGGTGCATGCGCACACAACAAGTCTCAAAACTCGTTCGACGCGTCGTTTCGTTGACAAAGTGTCCCGGAGTGGTAATTCTATGTACAAATGTCTGCGATACACGCGTTCGTACTTCGACATATCCACGCTGGACCGTCCGCCCACGCACGATGAGATCGATATCGGAGCCCTGCTCGTCCTCACCCGAACAACATACTCGCGGCGACGTCCACGTTGCCTCCGCTGGCTGCCAACAGCTGGATGGCCTGCTCTCTCGTCGCCCCAAGACCAATCAGCGCCTGCACGTCGCTCTCAGGATATTTCGAGCCAGCGCTCGCCGCACCCCCAGCCGGCGTAGCACCCAAGGTCTGTCCTCCTCCCGGAAACCTCGACCCCGGGCCAGGCCCCGGATTCTGTGCCGCTGACGACACGCTCCGCGAGGCCGACGGACCAGATTCAGAAGAGACGGAGACGGGCTGCGCAGAGGGGAGCGACCCCTCCGGCTCCACGCCAGCTTCCAGGAATCGCGCCTTTTCCGGGAGTTCGTGTTCGGGGAGGAACGACACTTCCCGTCCTTTGATGCGAAGGACGCCCTTCTCGAGGTCTATGCAGGCTTGGTGGGCCTTGAGCATGTCGAGTCCGAGTAAGAGGTCGACGTCCCGTCCCTGATCGACGTGAGCAAGGGCATGGTTGTCACCGGCGGGCTCACCTCCATGACGGTGAAGGAACACGGCAAGAAGAGATCCGTTAATTTGAGCTGTGCGCTGTGCACTCTCCCGAGGATCTTGGCGGTTCCTACACCCCTTGCGATACCGGCGAATCGTTTGTCGACGAGGCGCATGATCCTGCATGTCAGGTCTATGAGCGAGGATGTCGCGGATAGGGATGCAATCACGGACATACCCGCATGCTTCAGCACACTCAGGGCTCACTGGTGGCACAGTAGCGTCAGACCTAGACAGGATCGATCAACTTGTCGACTCACTGATCGTGCTCTGTGCACCGCTGTCCACGAACGCTTTCACAGGATGCGAATTCACTTCGACAGGGACGCTAACGGCGACCTCGGCATCAGCGATCCCCTCGACGCCGCCACACAGCCCTCCTTCCTACACCGACGAACACGAGAAAGCGACTCACTAAAGCATGGTCACCCTCCCGAACGCCTCTGGGCTGTACTCGAGCGCGTGCTCCATATTCTCAATGATGGCCTGTTGTCGTATAGCCTCTTCTATCTTTCTCTGCGCATCGACGTCGAACGGATCCGCGTTGAGCATCTCGATCGCGCGCTGTCTCTCCAAGTCGGTCTCGCGCGCCCGTTCTTGCATCTGCCGGAACTGCTCGGCGAATCGCGCGGGTGAGTTCACCACCGCGTCGGCCAGCTCGGGTTGCGCCTGTCGTGCGGGGAGATCAATCAACGAGAGGCGCGGCAGAACGAGGAGGTGAACCGACGTCTCGAATCTGTTGCATCAGGTTCGGATCGCCCAATATCTGTAATCGCAGCATCTCTGCGTCCTGCGACGCTTCTCTGCGAGCACAAGGTTCGACCGAGGGCGCGACGTGCGGGGGCGGGGTGAGTCGCTGGCGCATGTGAGCAGACGTTCGACGCACCTCGGGCCGGAGGTCGCGACCCGTCGTCTGAGCAGGAGCATAGCGCCGTCGGACACGCCGAGCCCTGTCATCGTTGCCGATGGCTGGTTGAGTTCGCGTCCTTCGAGCGAGATGGCCTGTTCTGCCACGGGAATGCCAGACTGCGGGCCGAGTCGCGCCATCGGATGAGCTGCGTGCCATCGCGGGCTGGGGACGAGCGGCTCACCTCGGCTTCGAGGAGGGCCTTGACGTCCTGGAGCTCCATGCCCGGGTCAATCTCCACGCTGAACGCCTGACCTACGTCGTTGACGAACGAGATCTGCATGGCTGGCCGCCCGGTCAAAGGAACGCACTAGGGTATGCGAGCGTTGATAATCAAGTCAAGGCGGCGACGGCGGAGGAGACGATCTCGGAGTGCTTGATCAGGAAGGTATTCAAGGTGCAGCTTTATATACCCCTCTGGCCATGTCGGACACGCAAGCCCTCCACGAACGAACCAGAACTTGGTAGAAAGTGGATGACGCATCGCCGCAGTAGCGTCTCGGTAAACATCCTCAAGCGCTCGTGATACATAAAATCTCGATCCTTCAGAAAAAAACAAATAAACATCTATTGTCGGACCCCTCGCCCACCGAATCTACTTCTCAGCGAAGACCTGGAGCGAGAAAAAGGTCAGTATTCAGTGAAGCACGACGAGCTACTCACAACCTCGACCCTGTTCCACGTATGTTGGACATGAGGGCGCTCTCCAGAGCAGAGGCAGACAAGCTTGCGTCTATCATCGACGTCCCACGTCAGCGATCTCCTGCACGACAGGGGGTGTTCGTTTGCTCACCGCTTAGGTCGCTGAAACTGCTTGCCGAACTGCCCTGATTACTTTCTCCTTCGCTCACGCCCGCAGTCCCCAGAGCACCGAATCCTTGCTGCGTGTGAGCGTGGCTCCTCGCGTTCCGCACAGACACTGCGGGAGGAGAGCTAGACTTGGTCGGTGAGAGGTGTCGCTGTAGCGGAGATCCCGCGAGTGATGGAGGTTGAGAGTTCGGTTGGAGGAGGGATACAGCTCGCGGAATACGAGAGCGAGGGGAGGAATGGTGGTGGCGTACCGATGGCGGCGAGGGAGAAGACATGGAAGGTGATGGAATTGATGGAATAGACCCTTGAGGTGAAGATGCGCTCGACACGCTCGCGCTGTGGTCCCTGTTCCGTTCAGCAATCGTGAACTCGGTGAGCCGAACGTCCAGCCCCGTGTTCTCATTGAACCCGACTCTGCTCGATGAACCTGGCGCGATCCCAACCCCACTAGAATGCGCCGGCGCCGCTGTGGCGGAAGCAGGGAACTGCGGACGGCCGCGCACGATCTCCTCTCGCCTCATATCTTGGCGCTCCTTGCCCTTTTCAGGTGACACGGGCGACTTTACGAGCCCAAGCCGTTCGCTCGTCATCATCCTCTGCAGCTGCGCCAACTTCTTATCCAAGTGT
>JBBPSZ010000077.1:0-19658 GCA_038093835.1 Strobilomyces confusus
CTGAGTCTGGGACAGATGGTCCATTATGACGCGAGAGAACGGTCAGCACGGGAGTCGACGTGGGAGAAGACAAGCCCGACGAGTGGTTCCGGCGAGGTTGAAGTGCTATGAAAGCGACAAACGGGTAGGTCGTGGCCTGTAACTTCTGAGCGGCTGCGCGCAGTATGCGTTACACCAATCTGAAGGGGTACCAAAGGTCACCCACCATCCCAAGAGTCCTTGTCCCTAATGTCTCCCCCCCATACAACGAAGCCATTCTTGCTGAGCATCTGCACGAATCCTGGATGGGTGAGGGTTGACCTATGGGTGGTTGAGGTGGAGTCTCTTCCGTAGACGAAATTTACTTACCGTTTGAATTCCGCGACGTCGTCATGTTCCGCAGAGACGAGTATGACACAGGCTATCTTGCCTTCTTTTTGGCAAATATCCAACACCTCCTCATACGTCCCGTCAAAGAAGTCAGGGAGATTTTTGCTTTCATCCGTAGCGCCGGTTTCCTCCTCAAGAGACGTGATCCAGCGGCGAGTTGCAGAGCGTGAATCAGGTAGTGAATGGCCAAGAAATCGATAGTTTGTCCTGAAGGTGAAGGGGAATGTCAAGACGACTCGGAGAATCCACGAAACGAAACGCAGCAGTCGTTCTATCATGATACAGTCCCCTGTAAAAAGATACCACCGTCGGTATTCCCACGCTCTGTCGAGCCGTTCATCAATCCACAGGCGACTTCAGTTTGCAACTCTGGTCCAACGATGGTACGCTCAGAGGAAAAATGGACCTCGTCTGTGGTAGTGGCCCATGCTCAGTGACACGCACAGGAATGTCCACAAACACGGGAGACGTGTAAAAGGCTGGCACCTCTGATTCAGAGTTGGCAATGAGAATGCTTAGCCGACATCGATCTGTCTTCCAATCTGTTTAGCGAGCGATAGGCGTGTAAGTTTCAGAGTTCCAAACCCAGTTGGCAGTGTTGGTTGAACTGCTCCAAATCCCCGCCCGCCCCAAACTGACACTGTCGATGCAGCACCCACAATCCAACGATTTTAGCAGAGGCTGCAAGCAAGAGTTACAGAGTGCGTTGCAGCTGGGACTCTTCCGAGCACGATCCAGTATAAGTACTGCCGCCTCGGTCGCCCATCTTTCTGGAGAGACTATGCGCGACCTTAAACAAATGGCTCTTCGCCCCCCCGTCACTGTTGACGACTTGGTGAGGCGTCGTACCGTCATCACCACCACATCGTTATTATTCATACTTCTCTGTGCCGCGTAGCCGGCGTTCATAAGCGCCATAGTCAGCCTGCGTGGCACACTCGACGACAGAGAATTTCTCGCAAGTACATCATACAGCTTCGCGATCACCGGACTCACGGCGCTATTTAGCTCGAAAAAGTTTTGACGATGATGGCTCGCCTTCCCGACCATTCAACCCTCACCGAAGTACTGCAGGAGCATGTCATAAGCTTGTGTACGTCGTCAGTTTCTTAGTGATTCTCGGCGATCTTCCTACACCTGCCATAGTATATAAGGACCTCCCCCACCCTCCAACTGGGTTTCTTTCAACCTTTCGCAGCATTTCATCCACAGTCGCTGAAGAACATTCTGTTCCCTACGCGTTCCGCAGCGCCGATGGATCTAACTACAGTGTTTTTTCCCCTTCGCTCGGACAGGCCGGTCAGCCTTACGCACGATCTGTGCCGTCTGCTCATGTCTGTACACTTGCGTCCCTTCCAGACCCAGGAGTTGTGTTTGAACGTCTTCTACGAAGGCGCGACGACGACTTCATCCCGCATCCTGGTGGTTTGTCGAGTCTATTCTTTGCATTCGCAGATCTCGTCATCCACACCATTTTCAACACGAATACTTCTGATTGGACGATTAACAATGCAAGCAGCTATCTTGACTTGAGCATCGTCTATGGGAGTAGCACGGAGCAGGTCGAGGGCATGCGGAAAAAAGACGGTACTGGAAAAATCTGGGAGGACGCTTTCGCAGATAGCCGTCTACTTTTCATGCCACCTTCTGTGTGTGCGCTTGCTGTTCTCTTTAGTCGCCACCACAATGTACGCCTCTTGCTCCATCCTTTCGGCGTGTATGGGTGCTAATTTCTAGATAGTACATCGCGCAGAAAATATTGGATCTCAACGAAGGCGGCTCATTCACCTCGCCACCCCCCAGCGAGACAAGCCTTCTGCACGCACAGGATGACGAAATTTTTCATAGGGCCAGGTTGGTCAATACTGCGTTCTTCATGCGGATTATTCTCGCAGATTATGTCGGTGGCATTTTGGGACTTGTGCGGGATGGACTCACCTGGCGCCTTGACCCCCTTTCAGTGAGTTGCTGTAAAGAAGGAGGGCAGACGACAATGACCTCATCCGACAGCTATATCGTGAACCCGACCATGATGTGTCTCTTCGAGGACAAGGAAACGCAGTTTCTGTCGAGTTCAACCTACTCTATCGTTGGCACGCTTCCATCTCTGAACAGGATGAAACGTGGCTAAGCGGATTGTTCGGAAAACTCTTTGGGAACAGAGACCCGACAACAGTAGTGGTTTCTCGTCGTCTACATGACCAACTTCATTTATTTTCACGCAGGTGACTATCGGGGAATTTAGGAAGGTCCTTCGAGAAAACATGGTACCCCCTGATGTCAAGACGTGGACATTCGATGGGTGTGTTCCACAGTCCGCGTATCAAATTTCGTTTCTGACCCAGCTGGCGCTAGACTGCGGCGTGGCCCTGATGGTCGTTTCGCAGACGAAGACCTCGCCCGGTTATTGCAAGACGCAACCGAGCGACGGGCTGGTGCATTTCGTGCCCGGGGTTGCCCGGCGGTCCTAAGACTAGTAGAGATTTTGGCCATTGAGCAAGGAAGGAAATGGGGAACTTGTACCGTAAGGAATTGTTACCGACGATCTTACAGTTTACTTAACGTCCACAGCTGAACGAATTTCGCAGGTTCATTGGTCTTCGACGTATGTATTCTTTGAGGTGCAAAATAACCTCTCGCTCACGCGTACCGCTTTGCTAGCATATCAGTCTTTCCAAGAATGGAATCCAGATCCGATTATCCATGTAAGACTGTTCTTGCAACTGGCGCGTCTCTAATAAGCCATCTTCAGTCTGCAGCAGAAGAACTCTATCGACATATCGATAACTTGGAACTTCACGTTCGTATCTTGTTTGTAATTTACGAATATGTAATGCTCACACCAATGAAAGGTCGGCCTGCAAGCTGAAGAAACCAAGCCACCTATTCCGGGTGCTGGATTGTGTCCAGGATATACTATCTCTCGCGCTATCCTTTCGGACGCGGTATGCCTGAGTCGCGGAGATCGGTTCCTCACTGTGGACTTCACCCGTCTGTGTTTCTTTCTTTGTGTTCGCTGACCTTCCCTCATTCCTACTCAGCATACAATTTGACATCTTGGGGATACCGACACTGTTTGGTCAACACTGATGATGGATCGTATGGGGGAATGCTCAGCAAACTCTTATTCCGCCTATTGCCAGACAACTACCCTGCTGGCTCGGTCTATGCTCATTTTCCGTTTATGACGCCCGATTTCATGCACACCTGTATCGCTTCTCGTTCAACCGACCTCATATACTATGATTTTTCACGGTCGAGTCCGGTCGAAGATAGCGATCGCCAGTTGGATATACTGTATAGGAAACGTATCTTGAAGCTCACGAAGGGTGCCGAGGTATCTAGCGAGGTAAGTTCCAATCTGAAGCTGCACCGACGCATATAATTAGAACTTGGGGCGGCCAGGTACGCGGAATCATCGCGGATGAAACTTCTCCGGTCGTGTCCTTCGCAAAGATGTTCGAAACGCTTCTGGAAAAGGCATCTGTATCCGCAAAGTATAATAGCAAGGTCATTGACATTATCAGAGACGTCATCAACCAAGCGTCTATCTGCTGGACAGCGGACTTTGTGGTATGTCCTCAGAATCGCAATCTGAATGGCATCATTTACATTCGCATCAGCTCGGTTTGCCCGTCACCGTGCTCGATGGTATTTTAGGAGGACACACAGTAATGCAATGGTACGAGATGTTCGCTGATGTGACTAGGTAAGAGGTCGTACTGTTTCGGAAGATTTATCGCTAATGCAGTCCAGATACGTATACCTCAACAGCGACCCGGTTCGCGACTGGACTCTGTATCAAGTAGCACTCGAGGCTACGAACGAAATCATGCACTCCATCCGCAATCGACTGAAGCGACATGTCGAGGGGATTGTATGTTTTGCGTTGTACTAAATCGATGGAGGCTGAGCGTCAACTCTCCACAACAGCTGTCCATTCGGGGTGCTGCAGATTTACTGGTGACATCGCTCCTCACAAGTAACGTGCAGAACGACCGATTCATTGCCAAGGCCCTTACGAGCTTCAAATGTGATTCTGTTGATACTATCGCATACGGCATCTTCGCAGAAATTGTACCTTCCGTCTTACTGTTTTCCGCAGCCATAGCCTCTGTGGTTGATTATTACGCTGACCCTAGCCGAAAGGACGAGCTACAACAGCTGGTTCAGCTGAGTACCACCGCTGTGGGGGACACCACAGGTCCTGCGCTGATGAAATTCATTTCTCGCGCACTGTGTAAGATTCAAACTCTGCCCTATTTGATACTCGATGCTCACCAAAAATCAGCCCGTAGAGAGACAGTGAGCTCTGTCAATCGGTAAAGGTACCTGATCTAATTCTTTCCCATCCGTTAGGTTCTGGATGGTGTATGTCGTCTACCCTCCTTGCGATACCTCGTCCTAATCGACATCCATGTAGCCGATGTCGCCAGAGCTGATCCTGGATGGGCAGAAAGTAGACATTCGTGAGCAAGGAGGGTGAGAACTTGCACTTTCAAGCCGCGAGTGAAGGTGTTCATGCCATTACTCTTGCATAGGCTCATGTCGCGAGAGCTTTTCACGAAGGTATGCAACCCTCCCTGTAGTTCTCGCATAGGTTCCCAAGAATGCGCCGCAGCTTGCACCTAGAGTTGTCGCCACGGTCTTTAGCTTGAAGAACGTGAGCTTTTCTGGGGCTGGGACGGAGTTTGGTGGGTCCTTGAATAATATTCGCCTGGTTGAGAAAGTTGACATGATGACATCGCTAGATGGAGGGCTGCCGGTTTCGAGAATTGTCCAGGCACGCAAGTGAACGTCGTGTGTTCCAGAGTCTACTGATCCCCGATCTCGCAGTACGATATTTGACGGTTGTCCCGAACAAGAAACGTGGAACGCGGTACAGTTGAGGATAGTTGAAAGAGCACGTGTAGACTTGCCTCCGTTGCTTTTGCCCCTGTAGTCAATTCGTCACGCATCACTCGACGCGATAGTAATGAACATTGTAAGGTTGGCGATGTCATCGCGAGACTGAAGCAGACAGGCGACCCGGTGACCCTAGCCAACTTGGAGTGGGTCCGTCGGATATCGGATATCGGCAAAATACAAGAACCTGGATAATACTTACAGTGACAACCTGAGGGCGTATAAATTTCAAAACGAGGGCTGACGGCCGTGACGGAGTAAATGCGGGTGGCTGACGAGAAATGGCACGAATTATAACAGTGCCGTGCCCAAGAACACCACTCGGTTATGCTTGACACTCTCCTACTCACGCATCTGAATTAGAAGGATCACCGGGGTCGGACGTGAGTACTTGATGATCGGTAGCTTGAAACCGAAAACACATTGGTTGGATCGACGTGTGTAGTAGCAGTCAACAAGCCTTGGATTGAACCGCGATGACATAAGGCACTTGGTCAGATCAGAATCCGATCATTGTGACTATCTCGTAGATCATCCAGCCAAGGTCGCGACCAGTGATATCTCTGTCCCTACCAAAATGCCAACTCAAAAGCTCTGGCTAAGATGCGAAAAGAAGGCTTTTGAACGGCGCTCAGCGCTGACCCCAACCACTGCCAAGAAACTCATCGACGCTGGATTCGAGATTATCGTCGAGAGCGACGATCAGCGCATCTTTGATGACGCCGAGTTCGAAGCGTACGTCCACCGCCTACTCAATATCGCCTGTGTACGCGCTCACGACGTCCGCATCACAGCGTCGGCTGTAAGCTGGTCGCCAACAATTCGTGGCCCAGCGCGCCGACCGATGTCCCGATCATCGGTCTCAAAGAGCTCCCCGCATCCGACGCCCCACTTCCACACACCCACGTTCAGTTCGCGCACTGCTACAAGCGCCAGGCGGGGTGGGCCGACGTCCTACGACGATTCCACGCCGGCGGCGGGACGCTCTACGACCTCGAGTTCCTCACCGACGCCGATGGGCGACGCATCGCCGCGTTCGGGTTCCATGCGGGCTTTGCGGGTGCGGCGGCCGGTGCGCTCGCGCTCGCGGCACATAGACGTGGGGAGCGGTTGGGCAGGCTCGAGCCGTATGTAAATGAGGCGGCGATGGTGGCGCACGTCCGGGCTGCCCTCGGTGGGAGCGCCAAGGGCGTCAGAGCGCTCGTGATTGGCGCGCTCGGACGGTGCGGCCGCGGTGCCGTCGATCTTCTCAGCAAGATCGGTCTCGACGAGTGAGTGCGTCGTTTGCGGGCGGGGCGAGTCGCGGAACTGACGCGGGCGTCCCAGAAACGACATTGTCAAGTGGGACATGGCGGAGACGGCCAAAGGCGGGCCGTTCCAGGAGATCCTCGACGTGGATATCTTCGTCAACTGCATCTACCTCTCGTCGTCCATCCCGCCGTTCCTCACCGAGGAGCAGATCAACGCGGCACAGTCGAGGCGGTTGTCCGTCGTCGTGGACGTCAGCTGCGACACCACCAACCCGTTCAATCCGATACCGATTTACACCGTCAATACCACCTTTTCGGATCCCACTGTCGCCGTGGAGCTTGGGTAAGACTTGATCGGTCTGCGTACTTGTGAATGAAATACTGAGAACGCATCTAGGCAAGCCGTACCACCCCTGTCAGTGATATCGATCGACCACTTGCCTACATTGCTGCCTCGAGAGGCGTCGGAGCAGTTCAGCACTGATCTACTGCCTTCACTCTTGGAATTTCCCAATCGACAAAGTGCCCGGGTGTGGACCGATGCAGAAAAGCTATTCAAGGAAAAGCTCTCCGAAGCGGTGAGCGCACAACCCGGGGTGTGACGTTCGGGAGATGGATGTCACTCGGAATATATTTTCTAGACAAGAACGTGTAAAATGGTCGGCGAACCAGCGCCAAATGCGGATTGATGCGACAAGTTATGCACGAAATGCTACATTGGCTACAATCAGATCGGAGTTCGGCTATGCAAACGGAGAAAGCAGCGACAGCAAGAAAGCAGGGTGTGGTTATGATGTCAACACTGATCAACCACTACGAGTGGATGAGTCTAGCAAGTCCCTTCAGGGTCACGATATGAAATAATATGCAAGGTCGTTCGGTGCACACGCCAGAATCCATGCGCGATGAAGCAAGCAAAGGGGATTTCAGTAGATAAGGTGGCGGTCGTCTAACAAAGTTGCCACATCTTGACATAGTCACTGAAAAAAAAAAGAAAGTGAGGGCCTTTTCGGAGGGTTCTTCTAGCGCTCACATTCGGAAAGCTCTCTTGTCCTGACTCGACGGCCATGTTGCGCTCCATGTGCTCTGCGCTGCGGCAAAATCACGCATGGCAGCTTTATGGCTTAATGTCAGCATTCGAATTGCGGCTCAGGTGAGGCTTTCACGTACTTGCTGAACCGTCGTACCAGGGTTTCCCACCCACGCTGTCAGGGAACCATCCACTAGTTCCGCCAACTGCAAGGTCGATGACCAAATAGAACTCTATTGCGGGCATCACATCGGGTTCAGATGCGGGTGGAAACGAATACACCCACGTTGATCAAACGGTGCGGCCGCGGTGCCACCATAGGCGGTCGACCACGGATCTTGGACCTCGATGTACTTACCCGAGGACATGTTCATGGCCACGGAGGGAAAACCACCCACGTTGAAGAAATACGAGTCGGTATTCTTGGACGAGATGTCGAGATTGATCATGGCTTTCAGTCGATTGTCTGTGTAGAACCGAATCCAGCTCCCGGTCCATTCTATCGCGTATACGTGGAAGTCGCTCGCATAGTTTCCGCGTTTCGTGTTTACCCAGCCGTAGAGGCTCTTCACGAGATTGGCAGTGGGGCTGCCGGAGCCTGGACGTTGCGATCGTGTTGAGCGCGAGACCGCCGACGTAAACCAAGACTCACCGGTGGATATGGGTGTGCTTCCGGAAGGGAAAGGACCGTAGTTCATCGTCGAGCGCACGTAGTTGGATCCTTGGGCGGGGTACGAAGGCAAGTTTCCCCTGGCCTCCATGATCTACGACGTGTCAGCGTCACGCGTGGCACGACACGATCCCACCCACGTCCATCTCACCGCTGACGGGCCACGCGCCGTACACGCCGGCGCCCTGTGCAGAGGAGCCGTTGCCCTCTGGGAGCATCCAGATGGCGGGCCAGAGCCAGTCGCCCTGAGGTAGCTTGGCACGGACCTCGACCTTGCCGTACCTGATGGACTTTTTGCCGCGGGTGTTGATGCGCCCGCTCATGACCGGGTTGATGACCGTCCCGGCCTGCGCGGAGGAGATGGCCGTGCATCCATTGCTCTGCGGGCCGGTCGAGCCGGTCGAGTTGGTCGAGTTTGTTCCGCCGCTGATCGTCCCGCCGCCGGTCGTCGTGCTGTTCCCTCCGCCGGCGCCGGCATCGGTCGTGTTCGTGCCGTTTCCAGTTCCGTCACCGGTGCCGGTGCCGGTTCCATCTCCGTTTCCGGGGTCTTGCCTCTTTCGGAAGTTGGGCAGGACGAACGCGCCTTGGTCCACGACGCCTGCCATCCCGAGTCAGTCGACGTCGTTTCGTCTCTTTCTCGCACGACTTACCACCGCTTGCAGTGCATCCGTCGAGCGAATACGTCGAACCGTCCATGACCGAGCCATATCCACCCGAGATCGTGTCGCTCGTGAGCGTCGGCATGATGTACAGCTGCCCGTTGGAGACGAACACGTTGTTCGGCGAATCCGTCGTCATCTCGAACTCGCCGTTCCTACGAGGCATGTAGCGCTGTCGCTTTCTACGTTTTTTCGCACTCACCCGAACCCGCCCAGTTCCACATCCAACGACCAGTTGTTCGTCGTGTCGAGGCTCCCTCCGCCAAAGTTGTCATCCAGAACGACGCACAGCTGGTCGTTCCGAAGGAGGTGCACCGTCTGGTATCCGCGAAAGACGAGCAACCCTGCCACCGCCACTCCGAGCAAAATAAAGGCGAACGTCACCCACTTGCTCGCCCGCTCGAGCTTGCTCTTCTCGAGCGCCAGCCACGGCTTGTCTTCGTCCTTGAGTTTCTCACGCAGTCGCGTTGACGCCATCGCCTTCTTCTGTACCGGAGGCAACGGAAGCGCCGTCACAGAGTTGGCGTTCGAGGGTGCACTGAACGGAAGCACGTTGCTATACGACGGTGGGGACCACGTACTCGACGGACGCGACGCCGGGGAAAGAAAGGGGGTACGGAACATCATCAGAGTCGCTGAGCTGGCCCTCGGCATACCCGGCGATCCTGCGTCGACCATACCCGCAGCGGCGGAGGAACGGTACAGCGTGGACGTCGAGATCGAGCCGGCCGAGGAGGACCGGTAAGGCACGTTCGACGGTGTATTTGTCAAGAAGGGTGGATGGGGGGGCGGTAAAGCCTCAGCACCGGCTGCCTCGCCTAGCTTCTTGATACGTGGCGTATGGGTCCCAGTGGTGGCTGTCGTCGAGCGGGACACCATGCGAATCGAATCGGCACTACCCTTGCGCGGGAGGAATTCCGGTAGCGGGTCTGGGTTGCCTGGGTAAGCCTGGAACGGAAACGCGTACGAGGACGGCGGGGGCCTCTGCTGACCGCTGGTTTCGTATAGGCTCGTTGGCGACCAGGTCTGCTCGTCTGTGTGGTCTTTGGGTTGCGCACTGACTGCGAGTTGGGACCGACGACGATGGTTGCGTGGCGTCTTGCGCACAGACGATGCCGTAATGGAGCTCCGTGGGGAGACAGTGGTCGACGGAGAGGACGGAGGTAGGTCGCGGTCGGAGTCCGAGCCGTTTTCCACGGACGAGGACGTGAAAGTATACTCATCGGTGGGGCGGGACGAAGCGAGGAAGAAGGGACGAGGGGGGGACAACGTGTGCCCGGTGAGCGAGTCTTCTTCGCTGGACGCATTGTAGTACTGACCGCTGGTCGGGCGGCGATGGCTGGGTGACATCTTGTGGGGGAGCAGGCTTGGCAGAGACCTGTTTAAGTGCGCGATGCGAGGGCCAGCTCAACGCCTCATGGAACAGCACGGGAGATTTATATCTCGGATTACTCGACCGTATCCTCGCTGAAACGGGGGCGCGACGATTCGAGTCGCCGTTTCGCCGCCAACCTCGACAAGCACTCCACTTCGACGTGTCCATTTCCCGATTTGGTCGGATCTCAGATCTCAGATTTCCTCCCAGTCGTCCATTTCCATTATATAAGGTGCGGGGCACATCCACCTATCGCTCGCCGTCGCCGCCATGGACTACGACAGATACGATGCCACCCTCCATTGGATCTTCAAACAGACCCAGGGCGATGCCTGGTTTCGTCCGAACGAGGATGCAGTCCCTCCGGGCGTGTGTCTTCGCACACATGACGGCTCTTTTCGTGTCTTTCCTTACGAAGTCGCCGCCCTCGAGCCTTTCGAGGCTGCCGTCTCCGCCCTCAACCCCTTGGTCGCCGTCAAGGTCCGAAGCGCTGCTGTGCATGCCGCTCTCGCCGAGTGCGCCAATGACGAGAAGGCGGACTGTATCTATGTCGACGCAAACACCCGCATTCAAGTCATCGACACCATGGTCCTCCTTCCGCAGGCCGACAAGGAGCAGAATGCCGCGTTCATCGTACGTGCATTCTTTCCGTCTGCTTGAGCTCCGCGCCTTAGCCTCTCTCCAGCGCGATGAACGTGTTCTTGTCGTGTGGTCCGACTCGCTGGATACCATCGTGCCCATTGCCCGCGACTTCGAGGACCGCCTTATACGTCTCTTGTGGCGAAATCGGCCACCGCACTGCTCCTTAATCTCCACTCCTTCCGCTCCTGGCTCAACTTCTGGTCATTCCCACTTCGGCACTCCTCAGGTGCAAGAGAAACATGTCGAATCCGAGAGCCCAAGTCTCACGCCACCACGATTCCGCCGCACGTGGTATGGGCGCAAGGTTTCCATGTCCCCATCAGAGTGTGAAAAAGCGGAGCAAGAACTCTCTCGACGCAAGACCATGCTTTATGCCCCGGTCTATAACGGCTCCGCTGCAGGGCTCGCTGTAGGTAAGAACCACTGCGGTAATCAATGAATTGATGCGTAAATGTGATTCTCCTTCCAGTATTCATGGGGAACGGCATCAAGATCCTTCTCCAAGAGTATCTGCTCGACCAAGACTACATGCATTTCTTACTCCTTATCTTCATTCCATTCCTGTTTGCCGTATCTTTGGTCTGTATACTTATGTCTTAGCATGAACGTCCATTGATGCGATTCTTTTTTCAGTTCTTTACTCTTCAACTCGCCCAGAACCTCTCGATGTCGTTCGGTCCAATCGCGCATTACTTCGAGAACTCGCGATATTATTCCGCGGTTCCACCTAGACCAAACAAGGAGTTAGATGCTGCGCTTCCTCACATTACGATCCAAATGCCGGTTTACAAAGAAGGGCTGGACGCGGTCTTGTAGGTGTCGTTCATTTATTCGATTGGGGGCAGCCTGACGCGAAATCAGGGCTCCTTCGATCGAGTCGCTCAAGCGTGCAATGCAGACATACGCCCGGCAGGGCGGAACGTCTTCTATCTTCGTGAATGATGACGGTTTACGTCTGCTCCCTCCAGCCGAGGCTGCTGCCAGGCTGTCCTTTTATGCTACACATAACATCGGCTGGGTCGCTCGCCCAGCGCATACGTTCAATGCGAAGACCAATCCGCAAGGTACGTGTTTTTTGTGTCACTGGCGATCGAGAGTTTTGAAAGTAGTTCGTAGGCTTCAGACGTGCGGGTCGTTTCAAGAAGGCATCGAACATGAACTATGGCCTCGATCTCAGTTTACGCATGGAGCGCGTCCTCGAGCAACTCCAATCCGAAACGTCATCATCAAACCTCCGGGGTTCTGTCTCTACGTCTGGTTTCGATTGCATCATTGGACCGACTCCTGGTACATACGGGCTGCAATACGAAGGGCGTGCAGGAAACGACCAGAGCGTGATTCCACCGTACATGGCTCAAGGATCGAGCGGTGCTGGCACCCCTCCTGGACCTGGAACCCCGCGAGCTTCCACTCCTGTCTTTGCCGGTGGCACTGGAACACCGAACACGCCGAGCCCTCCTCTTCCAGTGATGGAAGACATGGAGGAACGTGCTTTGCAGATGACAATGGAAGAAGGTAGGTTCGGTTCTTTGTTTCCTTCGTCCGTTTCCACTAAAGGGATTCACCTGGTAGTATTCGAAGAATCCGGGCGCCTGTACCGCCCTTGGGCAGCAAATGCTCGTTCAATCCGCATCGGTCCCCTCATTCTACTTGTGGATGCTGATACGGTGGTGCCGGAGGACTGTTTCCGCGATGCCGCGCGCGAATTCGCGGAGCTTGCGAGTCAAGAACTCGGGGTACTGCAGCACGAGAGCGGTCCGGGTCTTCTACTTTACTTTACCTCGTTGCATGCTCACACGCGCCCCAGACGTCATGCAAGTCGCGCACCACTATTTCGAAAACGGGGTCGCGTTCTTCACACGGCGAATCAACAAATGTATCTCCATGGCTTGCGCCAACGGCGAGGTTGCCCCGTTCGTCGGCCATAATGCCTTCCTCCGCTGGCAGGCGCTGCAAGATGCTGCTTTCGTCGACCCCGCGGACAACAAACAGAAGATATGGTCGGAATCCAACGTGAGTGAGGACTTTGATATGGCTCTCAGATTACAATTACGTGGGTACATTATCCGGTATGTTGGTTCCAGTTCCCATGCGGAAATTATCTTGCTATCTCTGCGCACCGCTTCTCGTTTAGATGGGCCTCCTACTCCAAAGGTGGATTTAAGGAGGGCGTGTCGCTCACAGTAGACGACGAACTCAACCGTTGGCAGAAGTATGCGTATGGATGCAGCGAGTAAGTATGCTGCCTGTCTCGACTTGGTGACTGCTATTCCTCAATAGGTTACTGTTCAACCCACTTGTGCAATGGTGGCGGAAAGGCCCCATCAACCACCAAATTCACAGGTTTATGTGGTCGAGCGCTCCGACACATTACAAGATCTCCATGCTAGCCTGTACGTCCATCATCCCCGAAGTGAAAATCGAGCTTGATCTGGCTTACTCTTTCCCTCTCCAGATATGTTCTCGTACTGTCCGTACCATTTTACTCACTTCCGTCGGTATGACTCACCGGCGATGATGGTCGCCCTCTCTGCAGATGGAATTGCCGTCTCCGTTACGCTGTCATTCCTGAATTATTTCTTACTCGGGTTCCAATTTCCCGTCGACGGTCTCTACATGCACAGCTTCGAGATCTGGCTGTCCACAACTGTCGTATTTTTCGGCCTCGGAAATCTCGGTTATGCGCTCCTGCAGTACCGACTAGGAGAGAAGGGCATCGTGTGGGCTTTCTTGGAAAACTTGATGTGGATACCATTCTTGTGAGTGCTGCATTCTAGCCACTCAAGGCAGTAGGAATTCATTAGATGTTCAGTTTCTTCTTCTTCGGTGGCCTCGGTATCCCGCTTTCACTGGCCATGTTAGCGCACCTGTTCTCCTACGACATCACATGGACAGCCACAAAAAAGGAAGTGGAACGATCGAACTTTTTCAAAGAAGTGCCGAAAATATTGAAGAGGTAAGGTCTTGTTATCTAGTACCGCGTTCCCTGCGCTCCGTGCAACATCACTCTCTGGAACCCCTTGGCTCCCACCTTCTCGCACGAGCGCTTCATGCCCGATCTACACTGCCCTGGTCACCCGACGAGGTAATTCTATTTGCGCTAATACGTGATCCCATCCTGCAGGTTTTGGTTTCCCTTCCTCGTGTGCATCGTCCTCATAGCGGGAATGATTATCGTCAGCACACCGCTCGTACCTTATCAATGGCAGCTCACCGGAAACGGATGGGCTGTGATCCTTCCACTTGCGTAGGCCTTTTCCATTCCCGAATGCTCATTCTTGGGCTCACGTGCCCCACCACAGGTTCGTCTGCTCATGCCATCTGTTATTCCCGGTGAGCACTCTTCCGTTATTCCATTTTCTCGAAGCCTCGCGGATCTTTCCATGATCGGCCTCTGCATGGACAATCCCATCTGGACACGCCGCATTCTCTCATGCGCATGCTGGAACCTACTGTGTCTGGACGACCGCTGACTAGTCATGGCGTTTTCCACTACTTCCACAGATCGTCCTTAATCCATGGTTGATGATATTCTCGTACTAAACGCCCTGGCGGCATTCACCTCAATTTCACCCCGTGCACATACTTATCACTATACAAGAAGCACATGCGGTGTCATCGTGCATCGGTACGCATGCCTTCACCGGAACTTTCAGCACACCATCGGACGGACATGTCTGTCACACGATTCATCCCCGCATGTTTCATTCGGGCTATTTTGTTTCGCCGCGTTTTCGTTCGGACATACCTAATTATCACCTCATATCCATTCGCCCAAGTTATATTTTTCATTTCATGGCACACGTTGCCCCTTCGGACCACTGACATGGAGACCTTGCACTCGTTGGGTCCCGTACTTCGCACGTTCTGGCATGCGCTCCACCTCGTGGAAAGAGGTTTTTAGCGGACTTCATTCCCGTCTCTTCCCCCGCCATGATCTCATGTAGCAACTTGCCCCTAGGACGCTCAACAAACGAATAGAATAGAACAATCGATAAGGGCGCACATCGGTGTTTGAACGGAGTGCAGTACGGTAGTATGGAACGGCCTCAGTCTTGATGATGACTGCATGTCTGTATGACGCGCGCCGTCCTCGTGGCGCTGGTTCGATGTTCTAATCGGCGTGTCTATCGCGATGCAACGACAGGCGCGATCGCTCCAACGCGACGTGTTGAAAGGCCGGCTCCAGGTCTGGCCTTGTTATGCTCGATCGACGGTACTGTCCGAGTCGACGCGAACGCGCATGGCCGCTGCGATCTATCGAGAAATAGGTCGGTACGACGTCCCCACGCGGCGGGGGTGGCCGCATCAGGAAATTTACACGTGTCTAAATCAGGCTTATGACGACTTATTCTGCTTGTCAAATCACAAACCCCGTGCAGTGCCATCATAACGCATCCCAAAACACTATAAAATACTATTGCATTGTTCTCCATTGTCCTCCAACAAAATCCAAGCTCGGTAGTGCCTTCTGTGCTAAGTCATGAGATGTAGTGAAAGTCAAACAAGTCAAATGAGTTCAAATAAGCCTGATTTAGAATGTGTAAATTTCCTGATGTCCTGAGTGTACTAGCGGGTAAACTACCAAACTCCTCGGACGTATAGGCACACACTTGAGTCATTTCCACCGACAGAACTTTGCCGCGGTGCGCGCTCTGTTAGCGACGCTGCACTGCATTGGGTGGATGGGGTGGCGGTAACCATCTCCTTACGGTAGTAGAGGGGGATTTTTGCTTTGTATTTGTTTGATGTTCACATCTTCGCTTTTTAGGTGGCATGTACGTTGTCATGCACGTGAAGGTGTCCTTGTGAAATACTCTAGGACTCATTGGGTGGTCGTAACTCATCTGGCAAGTTCTTACTTTTGTCGTGGGACTGAAGTTGCTGCTGTTGTACAGGCCGATCATCGAGTCGGTCGCCGACAAATATCACCCGCGTCCGAAAAATGACCGCCTTTGGCATGCCAGTTTCGTCGTGTCCGCCCCGACGAGCAGCTTCTCGTCGTCTTCCTCGCGGTCTCTCCCCGCAAATCATGGCACTGTTCAGTCGCAGGCAAGTATGTCGTCTCTGCCCACGTCGCTCTCAGACCCTTAGTAGGTTCAGTCTCGGCGGTATGTGCAGCGCCATCGTAACGAACCCTCTTGGATGGGCGTCAAGATGTGTCTCCGATCAAGCTTATTCAGAGAAACATGCCTTGATTGGCATTGTCGGCGGAGCGTCGCCGCCTCGCTCGGGACCTCCTGCAACTTTGTCGAGACTGGACACATCCACCGGTACTCACAGTGGACTGACCACAATGCGACACCTGCGCAGACCGTAATGAGTTCCCCATGCGCTCTCACTGTCCGGACTTTGCTTGTTGGAACCGACTTACTGCCACATTCAATTGAAAAGGGGGACAAGAGAGGAGTTCATATGTCGACCAAATCAACCATGTGACCTCGCGAGTGGCAACGAGCGCCGACGATCACTACGACCCGGAGAACCCGTAGAATGAATGAAAAAAATAAAATGTGAAAGCATATTCCCGAGCGAAGTTTTGTCTGACCCCTCAGAGTGATGACCATACTGCTCCTGGCTCAAAAGCCTCGTCACGCAGCCTTGCTACAGTAGCTGGGTGCTTATCCTTGCCTGAGGTATGTATGGATTTATGTAGTGGGTGTCCGAGTCATGAGTAGGGTACATTGTTTCCTTTCTTTTGAGGTATTATATGCCTGGACCGCCTCGAGGTGAGGCTGTGTCTTCACATCAGACCGTACGTTCACCAACCTCAAAATATCAATGTCGACCAAGGTGCCCTCTTCTGCGTGCCCTCCTTTGCACATCAACGCGCTAGCAGCACCCTCACTAGGGGCTTGTTCGACGTGCATCGTCAAACGACGCTCAGCTTACGACTCGGAGGTGTTTATACCTTGATGGTGCCCTATCCAGCCCTCCCGATGCACTCGTCCAGCGACATGTTTCGTTCCTCTCTGAAAATCAATGTCTCAAATGGCTCTTGGTTGCAGAGTGACTCTGGATGGTTATCGTGTTGCTCTCGTGCATCGACATGTCGCCCTAGTGCAAAGTCAGGTTGTAGCTTGCCAAGAATTGGGGTCTGACAATGACTATCGAGTGCTCTCTTGGCCAATGCTAAGCACGTCTGTCCACGAACTGCTCCTCGATACCAACAGCATGCCAGCAAGAGCGATCCCCACGTTCTGCACCCTGGAATGCACTTGTGACCTGCGATTCGCGACCCACGACCTGCAATCTCAGCCAGTCCAACACCAACGCTCGCTGCACTGGTACTTGGCACGATCCGACTAGTCTTGTTACCAGACTACGATCCGACGTCCTGCTCCAGGTCGCACTTTTGTCAGATGGTTGGTACACCACGCACGAACTGGTGGATCGCCTCCATGCGTCATCTCCCAGGGCAGACGTACGCTGTCTCCCTGCACTTCGAGCGATTCTTGGATGTGCTCTTGGGCCGCCTCCCGGATCTGCGATACCTTGTGTCAAGTCGTCCGGTCGCTGTTGTCCGCCGAGTGTGGTGGGAAGGGAAAAGGTGGTATGGGCACCACCATCCTTATTGTCATGCGTGTTGCATCGACGACGCTGTGGTCGTACCCTAATGGATTCAACAATACCATCCTTGTTCAGTGGTAAGACTTAGCCGAGGGCTCAATATTCCGCATTTGAAGCTCTTAGTGAGTCGCGTAGCAGCCAATGAAAGGGCATATTCAGTTGCGTACCGGGATGTTCTTGGCAGCCGCTTTGCAGGTGCGGCACATACTTACTCGTGATTTTTCGTGGGAATGTTTTGTTGGTTCGTCCTGCAAGTATTCAGCTTTTCGACCATCCCCTCTCTAGCAGTTCCATCCTAAAAGCCATTGCACTGAACGTCATAGATGTCATAAAAAACTATGTGCTACGCGGGGAAGCTGAAAATTGGATGACTGCGGTGTGGCTCATTGAAGCGGAAATGGCATGTACCATGTTGGGTGTTCACATGATATATCGAAGAGCTAATGACAATCAGGAAAAGGTTCCCGACCTTGTTGACAAGGCCGATGGCGTGCCAGCTATCCTCATCGCCATAGACATCCACTGGAAGCCAATCGATTCTGAATGGCCGGATTGGGAGCACATCGTACGTTGGAACGAGAAGGAGATTGCAAGTCATCCCTGGTTTCAGCGCCACAAATCCTCGAGTGTGAATGGAGGTCTGTCTCTTGTTTCTATGGGATCAAAGAGGCAGCAGGAGGGCGAGGGAGACAACGATCATCGAGGACGAGGATAATGAAGAGGAACTTGAAGGAAAAAGCAAGGAAGTTCAAAAGATGTTTTTCGTAAACGAAGAAAAACACCTCTGAATGGCATGGACGACGGCGTGCAGCCCGCCGCCGCCTCCGCTGCGACTCCATCACCCCCCCTCCCCCCCATCATCTGACCCCTGACTCTGAAACACCGCGCACAAAGAGAGCACGCATTGCACCGCCTATGCCACAGCTAGAGAATGCATGCTCGAGATGCATTGAGTTTGGAGTTCCATGCATCCCCGTACCTGGGAGTGCTTGCGAATCGTGTCGCCGCAGGAAGAAACGCTGCGAACACTCGACTGGGGTCAACAGGGGTCGCTCTTTGTCTCGCCCTCGACTTCCGTCAAATAACACCCGTCGTTCATCACCCTTCTCACCACCAGCTGAGCGGATACATGCTCAGTTACACCACTGCCTCCCGCACTCAGACCCAGCTCCTTCTGAAAGGTCACTGTCATTGTGCCATACTCAACCATCCTCCTCGCCGCCAAAAAATGACAATCACACCTCAGGAATCAAGTATGGGCCACCGCGCGGTGCGAAAAGTAGGTTTTCTGACATTTTGCATTAATTTTATTGACAAGAATCTCGGCAGAACTTAAAGACAC
This sequence comes from Strobilomyces confusus, assembly GCA_038093835.1. NCBI lineage: Eukaryota > Fungi > Basidiomycota > Agaricomycetes > Boletales > Boletaceae > Strobilomyces > Strobilomyces confusus. The sequence goes on from JBBPSZ010000077.1 coordinate 18,813, forward strand.
TACTAGATTTCTTCCTGGAGTCACTGAACCCGAGTCTTCCCTTACTTTCATTACAACGCCGTTTGAGGACGCTCCGCAGTCCAGTGCTCTGCCCCGAAGGAGAAGACGTAAGTCTGGCGACCTTTCACATGTGATTTCTTATTAAATTCGACAGAGGTAGAGGCTTTGTTGCCTCCCCAGCGTTATTTACGACACTCCGAGACTTCCCACCACCCCTGCCAGAGCGCTCGCTCTCGCGAGGTCACGCACGCTGCATGCGCTGCTACACCCCCTCCCACTGGCCCAACTCCTGGTGCTGTGTACACTGTCGGCGGCGCACCTCTCGTCTCAAGGGAGGAGTATCAACGCATTGTAGAGGCGCTTAACCGGCTGTTGGTTGCACACAACGCATTGTATGATTCGCACCTCGCTCTTCGCGCTGCATTGTCCCAGCTCGCTGCTGTGCAGGAGATAACATCACGTTTAAATACGGTTCGATCGATGCCACGATATACAGGGCCTCCGATGAACCGGTCCAAGGGCAATGGATCCCCTGGTTCCGAGTTCAGAATGACCACGTCACTCCCTCCCCGTCCTTCGTCGAGGACACGGGTCGACGGCTCTACTGAAGAGTCAAGTCACATCAAGTTCACTAGTCATACTTTTCCTCCCTGGAATGGCGTGGAAATAGAGAGTCCTGCGATGACTTCTGCCGGAAAGTTGTTCCCCCCCAAAGTATTTTACACCCACCCGTTCGCGAGAACAGAAGTTGATGGCCCCATCGCGCCCTGTGTGGAGTCAAACATTTCCCCGCCACCCCCCCAACGCACCACCGGCTTCCCTGCTCCCATTGTCACAGCGGGGTTC
>JBBPSZ010000078.1:0-17864 GCA_038093835.1 Strobilomyces confusus
ACACTTCTCTGATCCTCCGTCTCAACCCTTCGATCTCGTGATCTGCAACGCTGTAGCGCCATATGCATTCCTCGATCTTGTCCAGCACGTAATCGCGCCCTCCAGGACGTATGCCTCGACCCACATCGAACGCGTCCACCATGAGATGCACCATCTTTCTTGGTTTCTGGTACGCCTGCAATGCGAGAGCGACCGTGTCGGCGGTCACGCGGCCGCCCTGCGCCACGAGGAAGACGGCTTGCATGACGCAGATCAGATCGATGGTGTACACCATGAAGATCTTCACGACATTTTTGCTAAAGAGATCGGGGCGATAGGAAGCTCGCTTCAGCGACGCGCAATCAGGCTGCGGTACGGTATACTTACGGCTCCTGGTACGCAGAATACATCGTTTTCAGAAGAGAAAGCACAAATCCCGTGACGGGCGCTGCGATTGTCAAGGTGATGTCCCCCGATGTCGCGAGGGTCTTCGCTAGTTCCGCCCCAGAAGCGAGCAAAGTACCAAACGAAGCCCTGAGGAAGGGGATGTCCTCGTCAGGCATTTTAAACGATAGTGTATTGGAGCCAGACCACTCACATGTTTGATGGCGCATCAGAGCCGTCGTCGAGATTGTCGGTGCGAAGTAAGGCTCCGATGATGTCGTCGTCTAGCAAGCGCTACAACACATTGAGAAGGTCGAGATCAAGGGGGTGCCAGGCGCACCTTGTCAGGGTCATCGAAGTTCCAGACTGTGATGACGTCCTGGCTGATTGCTCGCAAGCATTCTCCCAACGTGTGACCACGAAAGACTGAGCTTTTCAGGAGCGTCTTCCAATATTCTGTGATACACGTCAGCAGCCGACCGATCCCTCCGATGCGAACGTACTTCTTTTCCCGACGCTGAGAGCATGTCAAAAGGAGTGAAAATAGACTGGTGCTAAAAAAAGGGCACGCACGCTATTGAACACTCGATCTTCCACTTTATGCTGACACGCTGTGCGATGGTGGCAACGATCCGCACCTCTTCCTCGACATTGTTCTCAACCATATTCTGTTCCGTGGTCTGGAACAATCTAGAAAGGGAATCTACGTAACCGTCTAGAACTGTAGTACCATCAGCGACCGTACGTAAACCGCCTGGGACATGGTCAGACATACTAGAGACCATGACGTGGCTGATGTCGCTCCCCGCAGCCTTGTGGAGTGGCCTGATACAGTGTTCGTTCAAGTAATTATCCTTGAAGCGTTCTAGGTCCTCGCCTTCTGGTAGGTCGAGCTCCAATTGCATATCTAGCAGGTCCATCTTGGTGAGTACCACGACGAGGGGAACTATGGAACATGCATCAGTCGACGTGCCGTACGACGCAGGGGAGACGGTACCATCTCCCAAAATTTCCTTTCTGTGTTGTAGGATCTTTTCCGCGCCCGCTTCGATCAAACGACCCCCAGAATAGGGTATCTCGAGGCACAGCCTAGATTTCACCTAGTCAGCTATAACGACCCATGTGGTAAGCATTCTTACCAGATCGCGTGAAGCTTATCCTCGAGCCGAGGCATGGCCTTCCTGCGAGCGACGAAGTCTTTCACGATGACTATATTTTGTTCGTCGCCAGCTTCAAACCCGAGGCTGTCATGAACCACGATCCGGTCGTTCTTCGGAGAGACGAACTCCTTGTCAATGTCAGCCATACCGCGACTGCCCTCCGAGACGTGCTTGCGGAAGTATGAGGTGAGGGCTGTACAGCCCATATAGACGAGCGACTCACAACGCTTTCGACTCCAAACACCTTATGAATCAACGAAGATTTACCAACGCCGGACTGGAAGGAGATTAGCATATCTCCATCATCGAGGAAATTGATAATTACATTTCCGATGATGAGAAGGCGGAACCTAAGGGCGTACGAGTCTCAGCGTAGAGGTACGCATGTGAGAGGTGCAGCTCACTTTGAACAAGATTGAATGATCGAAGTTGTGGTCGTGAGCGACTGACCAGACACATGTGAGGCGAATAAGGTAACCACAACTTCGACGTTTCTTTCCTTTTTCCGATATTCTAAGGATGATGATGAGGGACCTGGGATGACATGCAAAAAAATAACTCACGCCTTACACCCTGCTCTTCCTGGCGCATATATTCGGTGTCACGTAGATTGATAGAGATGGGAATGTGTGCTACTCGCTCCCCCAGTGCTGACTGCCAGCTGCAATGGACCGAGACGGAGATGCGATCGTCTGGGCAGAGGGTGCTAGAGGGTGGTCAATATGCGTCGCAGCAAGGAGACGCGCGGAATGTCTTACGGGGGAAAATCAAAATCTATTCTGTGAACGCCATCCTTGCATGCGGGCTCCGGAACATCTTCCAGCGGCTTACCGTTCTTGCTCAGCTTGATTGATGCGATAGTTTTATGGGAAGGTTTCGCGAGGCGGACGTCAACGGCTGCGAATTTGAGTTCGGCGACGGCGACATTCGAGGCGTCCTCGTAATCAGTCGGTGTTGTCTTGTACGTGGGCCGTCAGGAGTGCAGCATATAGTAGTGCCGTACTGTGCTTACAATGATAGGTGATACAGGGCGCGGCTGAAGGGGCTTGTGCGAGAGAGAACCGAATATTAGCATGTTGCATGGCTCGACGAGGTGGCCATATACGTTACCCAGAGGTAGCGAGAAGTGAAGTAAATGCACAGAACGAACAGGACCCCAAATGGAAGCAGATGGTTAGCAGAGCACTAGGTTATGGACCACACTTACGCCATTTTCCAAATCGTCGCGACTTCTGCGTTCCGTGACGATTAACACGGACGGAGTACCATCCCCATGCGGGAAGAATGTGAGCGCTGAGACGCCTGAAGTCAAATAAAAGTTACACTGATGCAGCAGTGCTTACGTTCTCCTCGTCCACTGCAATCCAACAACATTTCCACGCTGAGCTCTAGCCTGTGCAATGTTTCTTGTACTGTCTTCGATGGAGATACAGAAGACTGGCAAATCGAGAGGTGCAATGTGGTAGACACCCCCGATGGGCTGAAAGTTGTTAAATAATGCGAAGCAGACCAGCTAATAAAGGCCTCACAGCGGAATGTGATCATCCCACACTGTAGCTTCTCCCGCTGCTACAGGCCTACTTTCTGTCCTCCATTGTATGTTACCGGACCGGATCGACAGGTAGCATTCGGTAGGCGGCCGTCCGAGACCAGCAGTTAAATGATTACCCCGAATATCTGCAATATACCTGTCATGATTTTGTGGGAACGTGAGCAGATGTACAACGCACGCGTGATGACCATCCGGTCGCCATCAACCTCCTGTTTTGTCTGAATGTCTAGGGCTGTTTCATTATTTAGCGGTTCTTCCTCCGAAACAGGGGGTAAATCGGGAACCCCGAAGTCAAGCACAGTCTGGCTCTTCTCAGCTGGCGGCTGTCTCGTCTGAATGGGGTCCCTGTCTTGCTGAACGTTCGGAAAATGATCAATCTTGCCCGCGATATCTCTGACGTCATCCAACTTCTCGCCTTTGCCTTGTCCGTCCTCGCTTTCGCCTTGCCCGCTCTCGCCTTCACCACACCCGTCCTCGCGTTCTAGTATATGCACGTGAGCCGATCTCGCCCACTGGTGGAACTATGTGGAGCCTACTCTCTATCTCCATTTTCCAACAAGCGACCTTGTCGCGCAGCAATGTCAATATCTCCATCGCGACTCGGCGGTCCCGCTCGCAGAGCTGCTCCTCTGGGCAAGTGCCCGCAGCCTCCAACGCCCCTTCTGCCACGCGGATTGCATGATCGATGCTGTGGAGAACTTCATAGCAGAGCAGGGAAAAGTTCAGGGCGAGGTGCAGACGGATCGGATGCGTTCCCAAGAGCCCAGACTCGGCTACACCCAAGGCGCCCTCGTAACAAATCAGTGACTTTTGAATGCATTCGCTGCGCTGGCCATCGACATGAAAGTCTGACGCGCAGCGGTGATAATCGCCAAGCCTGAACCAAGGATCTCGTCAGACGAGTCTCAAGGCAGTGGTACATATGATTCACATTCGACCATAAAAAACGAAGGATTCCGTCGACTTAGTCGAAGGGATAAGTTGCCTGTTGAGGATGTCGACGACTTCATCGCAGATACGCATGATTTCGCCTGCAAACTTCTGCCCGTCGCACGATGCACGATGAGCGGCGAGGACATTTTCATATCCGGCTGAGAAAAGATCGCGCTCCTCTGTAGTCAGCTCCCGGCCCGAGATGGCAATGTCCTTCATATGGTCGATTACGTCTGATGAGACATATAAGGACAGTGGGGACATTTAAGCGCGGAGGTGACTTGCCTTTCCAGTGCTTACCTTGCTCTGCAACTTTGGCGAGGCGGAGCGATTGCTCGCGAGATCTGAAATTCTGTAGATCATGGCGAATCAATACAATTTACTAGCAGAATTAAAAACGGGATTTTCAACTCACTGTTGGCGTATTATTGAGTATCTAGAATATGGCATACTGATCGACCAATGCACGCGTCATCAGTCACCTGGGTAACTCGAAAAGTTTGAAGTCGGGTACATACATCGTGAAAAACAAGTCCGAATTAGGTTGCGCATGATTTGTGGAGCGATCCGACGAGAAACTGGATTAGGGGTCGAAGTCTATGAGTCACCGATGCTTACAGAATCATCCAGGTCATCCAGATTTTTCTGGTCAATGTTGATGAGCAATGAAGGAGATGATCCATCTGGATCCTCTCCTTTTCGAGGGAACTCAACGACTGCATAACGGAATTCCAGCGAGAGCACAAGGGAAGCGGCAGCCCTTACATCCTGTCCCAGTGAGCAACTCTTCTACCGTGACTTCTTCGGTGTACAGTTCTTCAACCTCGGAAGTAGACTCTGAAAACGAGTAGATGGAAATGCGGAGCGTAGCAGACAACTCAGATGGGCTAATAGTGGTCAACACCAATTAGTAGAAACGAGCGGGTAAACTCACAGTGGAATTAGGTCGTCCCACACTGTAACCTCTCCAGATACCAGTCTATTCTTTGTCGTGCGTTTGCTGTCGCCGGACTGTACCAACACGTGGCATTCGATGGGTGCGCATTCGTGACCTGTTAGTTGATCAACGCGGATGCCTGCAAAACATGACATGGGATTCCATGCGAGAATCGACGAATGTATGACCTACTCGTGATAACATTAATGCTCCGAGAGATATCGTTGAGCGGTTCACAGATTTCAGCTACAACTGCCGGGTTTCCCAACGAGTCGTGCTCACTACCTCCGACGGTAGAACATTCTGAAGGCGCGCAATGAGGCAAACAGACTCGCTAGCAAAGCTCCCTCACTTGATAAGTCTACGTTGAGTAGATAAACGGGGTGCTGAATGAAATGACCAACCCTTCGACTTCCACGTATACACCTGAGGGTAAGTCATTCAGTGAGTGTTGGATTCATGCAACCCAGCACTTACCATGCTGTAGATCAAATGAGCACTTTTCTGACAAGAACCGTACGAAGTAGCCTTCTTGTGTCAATTGTTCGGACGATAGTTGCTCCTGGAGTCCCAAAGTCAACCACGAACGATGGGAATGGAAAGTTACCGACCTTATCAAGAAAATCAATCCATTCGCTGTCATGAGTCACGGCAACGGCCATATCAGGATTCTATGAACGAATGAATCAGCATTGTCAAGTACATGACAGACGCATCCAACAACAAACCTCGCCCAGCAAGTAACGGTTCATGGTATCAGAAGGGTGAAAGGGCTGGTGAGTCGATTAGCCTCCACTTGAGAAATTGCGAACGATTACCGACCTGCGATAGGTGTGGTTCGTAGGCCGGGTTTACGACAGAATTCTGGGTGTCGACCGTTTTCTTCCTTCCGATTCTGAGTATTTGTTTCAGGAATGAGACGAGCCACCACCGGACAACCACGCGAAGTTCTCTGCCAGCGACCAGATCAGTGACGCGTTGAGTTAGTCCAAATAGCTCGTCCTTCAAGGCGATCTTGAACCCTCTTAAGAATACGCATTGGTCGACGTTTCGGTTAGGAAGACGCTGAGGTCCGTCATTCCACTCGATGTGAAACTCAGCTTTCCACTCGTGGATTGTGGTGTTGTTGCCTTGCTCGACTTTTTTGCGCCACACCCGCCTTGAGCTATCACTGAAGCTTGTATCTTTAAACGTCACAAGCGACCAAGAACGAGCCTTGAAGAAACCAGTGACGAGATATAGGGAATTGTTGCCAATAGGCTGCTGAAGGCATCGGAGAGCAAAATGGTACCACTCGGATGCGTCTCGCATTGCGAGGTCACGAAATAGATTTCTGCGTGTGAAATCGTGGAACACAGCCCCCTCCGGGAGAATCAGAATTGCACCTTCTGTGCAGGACCGAGCGAACTCGTAATCGGCGCTACAATAGTAAATGGTGTCTCAGAAACCACGATGCCTTCATTTACATATGTAAGTAGCAAGTACATACCTTGGACGACTGGGCGGGTCAATCGGTGTCACGCCAGACGATATAATGGTGTTGAGATGAACAGCGTCCGACTTGACAGTGATGTCTCTCTGGTTCAGGCGTATGGGTTCGAATCTTGGGAATCCTTCGTTTCTCCAGCGGGCATGGAGCGGGTGGTTAGCTGGTTTGCATATGTTGAAAAGGACGCGAAACCCAGTCTCGGTGTCCACAACGCCTACATCACCGATCTGTACCCCATCCTCTTGATACTCGCGAGGTAGATCATGGGTATGACACAGCTGAGGAACCCACAGGGGGTACCCGCGATGTTTTGGAAGGTATTTGGCATATAAATCCTGTGGGAAGTTGTCCATGATTTTGGGAAGTCGACGCTAGGGAGCGAACACGTTGGTGCGGTACAGGAAAGCGCATGACTCCAGGGAAAAGGGTATTTAAAGGCACGTTGCGTTGTCCAGGGTTTGTTGGTCGTCCGAGTCGGACCGGCCAGCTGAGTGTCAATTATTATTTATTCATTTATGAACAAACTTGAAGTCGAGCGAGAATAGGCCCTCTTCCTCCGAGGCGCAGGCCAGAAGTCCCAGAACAATATTTGTCACAAACGGTCGTGCTCGACCGTCATGAGGGACACCAGTCCGAAATACCCGCACTTTAATTCCAGGCGGAAAATGCCATGCATGGCACTCCGACGAGCACGCAGGTGAAGCATGTCTCAAAACATCCTGATACTATGCACAATGCCACGCACAAGTTTATCCCATCGGCAAATTTACAAGTTGCTCGCCGGAACCGTGACTCTTTGCAGACGCAGCCAGACCTCTTATCTGTGCCTGTATATCGCATCCAAAAGGTCCAATTCCAGGTTACGCATCCAGCTCACATCGCGATCAATTCTGGCTCTCCCTCCATCTTCTTTTTCCGTATCGCAGACCACCACGATGTCCTCCGAGTCGCATTTGGATATCACCGACCACCATCGCTGAGGGCGACCCGTCTCTTGTCACCGTGTTTAGAACGCCAAGGCCACTGCTCTCAACGCCCAAGTCCGAAGGGTGAAACCAAGAAGGTATGCGCGGGAACAAGTACTCCCCGTAGCGAAGGAAAACTTCATTTTCATATGTCAGCCAAGAACATCGGCACCTACCCTTGATGGCGACACTGGATCAATAAAGGCATCCAGTCATGGACCCTCATTACGAAACGAGTCTCTTCGTCCTGGCAAGAGTCCAACAAGGTGAACGCGAATTCTTCTCGGGGAGGAGGCGCTCAAACCATACGGTATCCCATATTAATCGGGCGTGCCCGAGGAATTAGACCTGATCGGGGCTATAACTGACTCACCACTTGCAATTCGCTATGCATTGACTCCAGGAACTGGGGATGACACCATCTCAGCATTTCGGGTCCGAACGGGCAGGGCGTACTGTCACCTGTCACTATAACTGTACCCTGGACCAGGTCGAGAAAGCCGAGCCGTCGTGCCCCGCGAGGGTGAAATCAAACAGCCTGGTCACGAACCTTTCCCTCAGTGTCCGTTTGTCGACGTCTGTTGCGAGTCAGTGCCTTAGTTTTGGGGGGATGGACGGATTCAGATTGGACACGGAAGAACCTGATAGACGCGGGGAATACAGGCGATTCGCGACAGACCAAGGGATCGTCGTACGGATGTCCCTCTAAGTTCTATACGAATTGTATGAATCACGAAATCGCGCCGTAGCGTGACGTGCTGGTCCGATTTATGACACGGCCGGAGCGTTTGGGGGGTGTGCGATGCGGGTTCTTGCTGTAATTGGTGTGCTAGTCAAGCCTCAAGGCTCTTGATCGAACCACGACTGCCAACGGCTGACGGCCGACGAACCTACTTGGGTCGTAACAACTTGAAGTCAACGCACGCCATGTCATTCACACATAGTACAAGGATGACCGGTTCACAAAAATAATCTACACTGCCTACAACAACGAAGCTCAAGCTTTCGAAATAGCCATTCAGGCGATCTTCGACCGTAGAATCCGTTCAAGGTTTGAGATGTGTTCTTCGCATATGTTGGAAAACCAGAAAGCGTGCTCAGAATTGTGCGACTTGGCCATGTTGTGAGCGATTTCATGGGCGAGCGTAAAGAACCTGAACGACAGAGCGTCAGTAGGCGGGAGCGACTGCGAAGCGATGGAACAGACCATGAGGTCTGGGCTTGTCGCACGAAGCCTTTCGCAACGTCCTCATCATCTGTCGACATGGCTCAGATCCCTCTCACAAGCACGCGCGGTCAGACTTACGCCAAGCTTCGAAATACCGCAGATTGAGGTACAGGCTTCCGTTTCGGTTGAACGCGATGCACGATCCCTCCTCGTCGTAAAATATATTCAACGACTTCGTTGAGAGGTTGTATGCCTCAGCAACGGGAACAACGACCTTCGCAAAGTGTTTGAGCGCTTTCTTCTTGGTCGACATAAACGCTTTGTGGTATGGTAGGTCTATACGTTTGTCCTCAGTCTCTCGAGATGCAACTCAGTTTCAATTGGCATACCCTCAGCTACAAAGACTTGCACGGTCCCCGAATTGCCCATTCGAGGAGACTGGAACACGCCCACCGGAAACTCGCCAACAGGCTTTAATTTAGCAGTCTTGTCATGGCAATAGTGATCGTTCGAGCATTTCTTCGCTTCAATAGCACTAAGCTCACAACGTAGCTGAGCTTCTTCGGGATTACACGCTTTGATCGCCCTGTTAACGGTCTCTCCTTGAGGAAACTTCCCCGTCAGAATACATGGAAGAACATTCCATTGCAGCGACTCACGTATTTCTACACGCGGGGTAGCATGTTGCTCAGTCCTGACAAGTAGGCTCGTCAGAAAGAATCTTTTGGCGGGACCAAATCGAACGTACCGTACTTCCTGACGAAAGAAATTACGCACTTTCCAGCGATGGGATTGGCTTTTAGGACCGCGGGTGATATGCGCTGCCGAACTTGGTGTGCGGTGCAAGGTCTCTGAACCTTCAAATAAGCTAGCGTGATCAGAGGAAACCTGAGCGATATGTCGTCGCTCCCCAGTGGCCGATGACGCGGACCCCTCCATTGCTGAGGTGCGACCAACGGACTGCTGAGGTTTCGGGCCGGTGGACGGGATGGACATCTCCGCTTCCGCGACATGACTTCGGGAAGGTTCGGTGAGCGGCGGTGGGTTCTGACGAGTAGAGGGAGCGGACGTGGATGGGATTGGCGCCTCTGAGGCCGTATTCTCCCCTTGGTTTTCTGGGCTAGATGGGTCAAGCTCGGGACTGCTTGTCGACCTTGGCACCTCCTGCCATTTATCGTCGCATTGTATCCCGTCATCCGCCGTTGGAATATCTCGTTCGAAATGGCATCTATTGAGGATCAGATCGACTGTCAAATGAATAGGGAAGTCAGTCGCCCATTGCTGGCCAGAAAACACGCAACTAACCATGACAGCCTCTTCTTCGCAAAGCGTCTAGGTCTGTCGAGAGTATCATGGAAAAGAGAAGGGATTCGCTGATTTTGGCTGTCCCGAACAACAGCCTACAGAGTGATGTCGAGACCCTTTTCTCGCTAGTTCAGCACCAGCGCCGGAGCGGGACAGAATCGCTGCGACTCACTCGTACATGTCAGGGTCTGAAAGTGCATTCTGGGAAAGCCACAACTCTATGCGTCCTTGGTCATCCTTTTTTGCTCCTGCAGAGGCCTCTTGGACTCGCTCGATTTTTTTGCCCCCGATGTCGAGCGTTTTGTGGACGGACAAGCTGTCGCAGGCCTTGACTTTGAAGTTGCCGGCCTGGCAAAGCCAATCGGACGGAATCTTGGGCTTCGCGTAGGTGAATTCATGAAGGAATAGGGCGAGCCTTTCCAAGACCAGCATCCGTATGTCCGAACAACGCTTCAGCGTATCGTGATCGGATATATCACCGACAACTTTGCATTGCTCTTGAACGATATCGCTCAGTCGTTTGGAACCAAGCGAGGCATAGAAGTCTTGCGCTTCGTCAGCGAGATGTTACACAGCACTGCACCCATACTAACCTTCGAGGAGCTCCTCTTGCGGGGCGACGAGGATATCCTCACGGAAGAGTCGGTAGGCGTTGATGTCGTCTGCGATCACGATCTCCTTTGGACCTCGCTGTTCATGGGCAAAATGGTTCCATGCCTGAATAGCGCCCATGGTTTTCTTGCCAAGCAAAACCGGTGCGAATTTCATCTTTCCCAATGTCAAATTGGGAATGCGATGCTTGTTCACAGCGAGGTTGCGCAGCTGGGTTAGGGCGCTGTTGTGTCATATGTCAGTCCTCGGCGGATGCTTCGCAAACGTTCGATACGCACTTCTCGGGGCTCTCAGTGCTGGCGACCTCGTAAAATCGCTTCGGATCATCAACCAAGCTTTGTGCAACATCCGCCACCGTCGGTTCGTTCCGCGCACCACACGCACTCAGGAACCGATTTGCGGTGGGCCCGAAGTCCACAAAGGCAAACAACTTGGAGTGAAAAGGGTCTCGCTTCCCTTCACCGAGATAACACTGCGCAGGAGTCGACAAATTTCGGATCCCTGAATTGGGGGTTGGGACTATCTGTATCTTTGAGAAGTTGACGAGTTCATGCGAATCGAAAGCTGAAAGGACGTCAGTAAAGAACAAGTATCGCAGGCGAAACCCACCTGAGATGTGATCGGATAGAATCTCGAAACACAGTTGAGCAGCGGCTTCACTCTGCGGCGGCACTTTTGTCAAATGGGTAAGGAGCTTGGAGGGGGGAGGGTGTTCAAGTGAGCCTAGTTCGCTGATGGGCGCATATACATAGTCATCGTGGACAACAGAAAAACCCAGCGCCTTCCACTTCCTGTCCAAGAATACCTGCAAATGAATCGTGAACAAAGACGACAGTATAAAGAATAGGGACGCGTTACATCTCCCGGCCTCCCGAGGTGATCACCATGGTTGTTCTCGGCGGGTATAAACGCAACATGCTCGACGCTGCGTGGATCGTAACTGTGGTACTTTGAAGCGAGGTTCTCGCACAAGTACTCGAACGCGATGGTCCTGATGACATCGTCCTTCGAGGAGCACAATCTCACAGTCTCCTCCAGAGGTGGGCAGTGACGCAAGCCAAGTTGGAACAGGAGCTTGGCTGGACGAGAATGTCAGTATTTGTGATGGGAAACCGATAATCGAGTACCTTCGTCCGAGCCATCCGACCATTTCGACTTCTGTTCCCAACGAATGACGCGCAGACGAAGTCGTCGGAACGTATCTGTCGGCGCGTAGAGTTCGCGAGCGCAGTAGCGCCTGGTGGGATCCGAATCGCCCTCCTGCTTAAATATCGCAGAAGACGCCAATTCGGCGAGTTCTTCGTGGGTCAGGGACTTTCGTACTTCGCACAAATATCTGATGAGGCCGATGATGTTCCACTTTTTCGTTTCGGCCATTCTAGACAACGACGTGAGCGCGAGCCGAATTCGAGCTGCGGTGTCGACTTACTGCTTCAATATAAACTGTGGGTTGACATGCTTTCGCACACCAATAAACAAAAAGACAGCCTCGACCTCGTCCGTTATCTTCGCGCCATCGGGCGACTGGACCATCGGTAATTGGAGGTCACGGAAAAGGCCGGTGCTTGTTCCGGGGAGGTACGACTCTTCCGGGGCGCGCAGGCCATGTGATGTTGGAATACACCTCCGCGTTGAAAACACCTCCCTCGTCGCATTTTGAGCATCGCTGGAGGCAGATGGCCAGAGGCGAGCGAGTGCGGTCAGCACACGCACCGTCCAGTCTGCAGACCTCGTAAAGTCATAACCTTGGTACATGATTTCCTCCTGTGATATGTATCGTAGCCAGTCGATGATACTGAACTCCTGCCAACCAAAACCAGTGAGTTGCGCATGAGGAAAATGCTTGGCGATGTCGTGCGGCAAAAGTGAAAGGGGAAGGGGACTGTTCGCTGGCATATGGCTCCCGAGAGTTTGAGGGTCAGCGAAATATCGTACTGAAGATAAACGAAGCGTGCATCCCTTGACGTCACAGAAAACGACGGCATCAAGCAGCTGTGCCATATGTGTGTTCGACCTATCTTGTTCTGGTAGGCGGATCCACCATTGGAGACAAGAAACCAGTTCTTCCGTGTTGAGAGAACGTTGACGGAGATAGCCTAGAACATCCGAAAATGTTACGGGTGATATTATCTTTTTGTTCTTCAACGTCTGAATGACATGCGTGCATCCATGGACGACGGACTGCGGGAACATGGGCATGTTCTTGAGGAATCTTGCGAGGGTAGGGTCATGCTCCTTTATGGCGGATGCATCGCAAACGCCAACTGACGACAGCATTCGTGGAGATGTAGATGCGCATCCATAGAATGCGGCCTCCAACGTTTGTCCGACCATCGGCGAGGGGGTAGAACGGTGGAATTCGAAGAATTTGAGAGTGTGAATGAACTCCTCCTGCAGCCGATGTTGTAACTCTTGAAGTGACCGGGAATCGACTGTACCGGTAGTTTCCCCGATCCACGCCCTGTGCATGGCAGACAACTGCGATTCATAAGCGACGCGAGCCAATAGACCTCCAACGTATAACAGTTCCTGATTCCAGACTGAGAATATGCAAGCAGTAAACTAAACTGGCGCTTCAACAGGAAGAGCGCTTACCAGCTAGGTGCTTGTCACTAATGATGGATCGTAAGCATCGTCAAACACAGATGTATAACCGACTTACACGAAATCTATCGACTCCCGCTCTACGGTAGGGATGAAATACGATGCCATGTGACCCCCGATACCGGTGGTTTGTCCGGTGGCGTGGCCCTGGAACCAAGGTTATTAAGATATCGAGGGAACAGAGACTGGCACAGACAATGAAGACTCGTGTATGCGTCGCCCTTGCAGTACGTCAACGGAAGCAACTGAAGTCGACAGCGAAATTACAAACCCGTTCAGATCGGCCCGCAGTCCTCGGAATATACTTCCACACGCGGACGGTTGGTTCTCGTCATCTGCAATACTTTGTTTATAATCCGCTTTGCCAGTCTTCGTGCGCATGGTCAGTCACGATGAAAACTGAACGCGTCTGAACACCTACGTAAATCAAATGATATTGAAGCCGTGAAGGGGGCTTCTTCTTCGTGGATCGGAGGAATTCCGAAGAGAGTTCCTCGTTCACCTGTGCACTCGCTTCCGCAGTGAACGCCGTCAGAGTTACACTGGTCTTATGCAACTCTGTCGAGCCCTTGGGAGGCTAAGATGTAGAGTGAAGATCAAGAGGTAAACAACCGGGATAATGAACCAACGTTGGGTTTGCGAGGCTCCGAACCCTGAGGCAACGGGTTTTTCGCGGCGGTATACACGGCATGCATGACTTCTGCCTCGATCGTGATGGCTAAGTAATCCAAGGGATTGGCAAAGGAATCTATATTATACCAAAAAGACTTACTGCGAGACCGAACTGCTTTGACGTTCATTATGTTCGACTCGCTGGACGGTTTCAGTGCGATAGGAAATTCGATGACGGTAGGGTTCCCATACGACTTCTTGATATGACCAATGCGATACTCGTCAAAGTACACGCTGACCTCGTTTAGGTGCACCATGAACGTGATCGACGATGCAAGAAAGCGTAAAAGGTCAAACACCGGCGGGATAGGACCTGCTTCTCGCAGCCCGATCTCAAACTTCGTCCATGGGTCTGCAGTCCCTTTGGAAGAGAGCTCGCCACGACGGATGCTCAACTGAAGGACCACATGATGAGAGGAACAATTTGCGCACGAAAGAAAATAATACCTGATCCTTGTTAGGCTTCCAGTAAAACTCCATTCCATACCCTGTCATGAAACTTGAATCATGTCACTAAAGGGAGTCGATACACCATACCTCCGGACGATACAAGTGGATTGTCTGTCGCCGAAAACAAGCTGTAAAAGCCTAACCGTATTGGTATTCATGGACTTGTCGAACGGGAAAGGGTGATTACTTGCCAACGCCAAAGGCACCAATCTTCTCCTCGTCTGGATTTCCGTCAGCTAAAGCGCACACGATATTGTCAGAGGATCAGACCCTTGAAATTTGAAAGGTCACAAACCGATCTTCCGCAATCGTCCCCAATCCTTGTCTGTAAATGCAGACCCGTTGTTTTTGAAGGTCCACTGCGAGACCTGGGGAATGATTCATCAGTTAAACGACATATGACAACAGCGAATAACCGTACATGAGTAGTCTTGAGATCGGGGAGCGGCAGTTTAACATTTCCTTCCTTACTATGTCCCACCCGATTGAGGTATGCAGCAGTCTCGAAGCGAATCTCCACTACAGAAGAATGGGCATCATCCGAGTTCTGGAGAAGCTCCCGAAACACTGACAAAGCCGCGTCAGGTTGATGGGCAGACGTGACCATGACATCGCTTACCAGTGAACTCGCCCGAGTAACGAGCGAGTACCTTATCGATCAACGCACGCTGGTTGACTTCGACCGCGTCATCTTCTCCAGTCGCCCGCTAGTTTGACAATGCTCACTTAAGGCGGACACGTGTTTGATTCAACCCAGCGACGTACCAATGCATCGCGGTCCTGACCCATGGTAAGAAGGGGCGGACTATCTTTCAGTGGAGAGGCGTGTCGAACTGAGAAACACGAATCGGCGGAGAAAAGCTCGTCGACAGTGTTCGAACTGGGTACTTGGTGCGGAGTACAGCGAGGCGGAGGAGGTATTTATCCATCATTGACGTGGCTAAATGCAAGCTGTTCGCATCGACCGATCTCCATAGCAGATCAATGAAATTCCTCGTGCCCCCGGAAAGTAAACACGTGTGATACGCATTGCATTAGTTCACTGAACGGCCAGAAGGATTGAGAGGCCGAGAACTTTATTTCCATCGAGTGGGGCTACCCACAAGCATCTGAACGCGATGTTGCAGGCAGCCAGATCCAATAACCAGTTTGGATGTATAAGGAACCTATAGAAGGATAGGGTGGCCTCCCCGCCCACACGAGGCCGTTGTTGTTATCGATCCAGTGTCATTGCCATTTTAGCAACAATGATCATTGATTCGGATTTTGGACGTGTGATTAGGCTCCGCACTCATGGCTGTCACAGGCAAGGCTTGCACAACGCGCATGCCTCACGCCTTGGGGACCCTGGAGCATGTTAGGCTTGTAGGAGAAGGCGCCAACATACTCACAGTCTGTTGCGAAACTGGAACTTGCATGGAACGTTCAGCACTGGCAGGGCTAACTGATAGTTGCGTTTTAGGTGCAATGACAGGGTCACTGAAGTTGTGCCAGCTCACAATTCAAACTCCGACATTTCACGCACCCATGCACCCTCATTCAATGAGATGACGACACTCATCCTTAACATCGGCGACGACGATGACGACGCAAAGACGCAGTAACGCACTGCGTCGATGTTCCTGGCGCAGTGTCTCTCCCGCCATGAGGTGTTTATTCAAATGACGTCGTTGCGTCGTCCACGTACGCTCGCGGCGACCTTCCCCAGGCTTGCCTTCGCTCGGCGCCGACGCCCTCGCACATTCTCACTTGAGACACATCGCCATTTTTCACGACGGTCCGGGTCGGGACAATCGGACTCTCGCGAGATTTACTCTACCGCAGCATCGCGGCCAGGCTTGAGTCACTTGACTGGTTTTTCAGGCACCTCGCCCGCACATCAGTAGCTCTGTCGAGTAAACCAGTGAGCTCGCGGGCATCTTTTGATTACGCCGATCGTTCATAATCACCGTCCTCTTGATTTCCCGAATATGAGCCGAGGGGCACGCTATCATGACTGTGGTCCGTTGGATCCACTGTGGTCAACTCTGTTATCCCTTGAAAATCGGATGAGCAAACCATTAGAAGTGTATGGTGCACTTTATGTTTATCTTTCAACGTCGACTTGAGCTTGAAACATCTATGCGGGCAACTTGGACTTGAAGGTTTCTGCCGATAACGCGTAGCACTCACCAAGTTGCCGTGGGTTTCATGTATCGGCGCACCATCTCAACCGTGCCCTATAATCCCAGCCGACTCGGAGGACTGATTTTGATGCGCTCGTCGACTACTCCACGCGGAGGTTAGACCTTAATGTGCTGCTGAACCTATCATCTCAGTGACCTACACCAAATCCATATTCACAAGATGCGGCACCAAGGTCCTGGAAGCGCGATAAATTCAAGTTGGTGAGTGGACATGATTTGAGACAACGAGACTCTAGCTAGTGACGAAATGGCGACGGAATGAACGCCCCATGGTCTCAAACGGAGCTGGCGTTGACCCTCCTCACCCTGGGCAAAGTCCCCCAACGAGAGTGAGAAGGTTGAACACCTGTTCCAGTCCTCCTGGGGGCCCTCCTTTGCCTCGGCAATCCCTCCTTGATGATGTCCGATATCCGAATAGCGCGCTTGGCCCTGAACCCTTCGTTCACGCCCATCTTCCTGTTCGGCGGAATCTCGCCGTCATCACCGCTCAGAGCTGGGCCGACCTGGCTTTCCTCGATCAGCTTCGGATCGTCGTCGTCGTTCGGCTTGTCGACGCCGCATCGCTCCTCCCTGCGTTCTGTCGCGCGCGTGAGCCGATCGCGCTCGCGCGACGTCGAAACACGTGGCACGTACGCGCTGTCTCCACGTTCCAATGGGCGACGTCCCCGCGCAGCGACGTCGGGACGGACGTCGCCTCCTTCCATTCCTTCTCACCGAGCCTCAGTCCAGCGCGGGCGTCCCCCAACGCCGCCTCAGCGACGCGGATCGCCCGATCTAGGCTATGCAGCGCCTCGTGGTAGAGCGACGAAAAGTTCAAGGAAAGATACGGACGGGTCGGATGCGTCCCCGGGAAAAAGCAGGGAGCTTGGATTGCGATCGTGGCCATGGGCGTTGAGATCAAAGTGGAACCCGTCGCGGCGAGGCTCGTACACGTCGAAAGCGGAGTTGAATCTGCGAGCGGAGAATCTATGTAAGTACGCGGGGTTTGCTTCTACCCTTGGAGTGCCTTATCTGTGACCATGAAACAAGCATCCCGAAATAAGTCCCCCTTTTCAGGAGGCGCAGCCCGGGCCATTTATGATGGGACGTGGCCCGTTGTGACCCACGCTAGCAGCCATGTCAAGTTATAAGCGCCTTGGAGAAGAACACAGTCTTGACAAAACTGCCAGTGCGACTGGGGCGACGATCGAAATGGACTATCGCGAACTCTACGGCAGACACAAGTTACTGGTCGCTAATCGCGGAGAAATAGCAGTGCGGGTCATACGTACAGCACCGTTGCTGTTTACAGTCCCTCCGATGCTCTCTCCCCTCACGTGTCGCTGGCTGACGAAGCCGCCCCTCTGAAGAAAGCGTCCAAGCCCTCTGCAGAGCAGCCAGAGTCGAAGTTGTATCTGTCGCCTTCTGCAATCATCGCTATTTGCAAGGACAGGCATGTGACGATAGTACACCCCGGGTACGGCTTCCT
>JBBPSZ010000079.1:0-19575 GCA_038093835.1 Strobilomyces confusus
AGGGCGGGGGGTCATGGCACGTAGGTGACCATGAGCACGTTGACGATCAGCTTCTCCAAGTCGCCCCCCGACGCAAAGTAGACCCGCTCCTTGGTCGTCGGTCCAGGCGCCCAATCTGACAAGACGAAGATCTCCGCGTCCGCCAACGCGATCGCGCCGGACTCTTCCACCCGTAATCGGATCAAGTCGGCGTCCATCCGCATCGTGTCCAGCTCTTCGTCTTCCACCGGATTGCCGTAGAAGCTCATCGGTCTAGACGGCATCGCCACGCTCCGCTTCGAGGGCGAGCTATAGGGGGCGGCAAAGGCCAACGTGGGTGACTCGGGAACGGCGTCACTGCCACACTCGACCGTGCGGTCGATGGGCCAGATGTATCCCCCTGCTGCCCAGTGGAGCTCCGGGGCGAGCTTGAACGATTTGAGGGCGTGGTACAGGAGGGAGTCGCTGCCCTTCAACTGGAAATGCCGTCAGCGCGCGCTCTTTCACCGCGCCGTCGAGGGCACGACGCAGCAACCAGGACGAAACAGACGTACATGTGGCACCATCGACTCGGCTATCGTCTCGGCTGGGTTGACCCCATAGTCCTGGGTGAGGTAAAACGCCACTTTTCGCCCTCGCGATAAACTCAACACGGGAGACAGCAGGTCCAGAAAGTGTTCGCTTGGGGTGATGAGCGGGTCCACCGAAGGGCCGTACGTCTTGAGGTGGACCGCGAACGAGATGCTCATCCGACACCCTTGTTGGACGGTCTCGACCTCGTACTCGCATTCCGCGAGGAACGCCGTCCACTCGACCTCTCCGGCCTGTCCCCCTCCAAAGAACTTTTCTTCGGAGACTTCGGCGTCGCGGACGACCAACGCGCCACCGCGGTATTGGACGGGGAGGGTGACCACGATCGTGGCCACGCGCCCGTCGTTGCGCAACGTGCGCGGTTGTGGAGACATGCGGCACCCGCTCGCCATGACCTCGAGTCTGTCGCGGACCGTGATGAGGTAGTGCCCCACGGGCAGGGTCGGGAAGAGGGCGTTGCGGACGGCGTCGAGGATGGGGTGGTTCGCGATCTCGAGGGTGGCGGTGAGGGGGAGGTTGGGTGGGTAGAAGAGCGAGTCGCGATCGGGGTAGACGTTGATGCCCGCCGTCTGGTGGGGCCGACACGCCGCGACCAAGACGTCCAGCGCGGGCGGCGTGTCGTAGTCGACGTCGATGGGGAAATCGAGCGAGTGCGTGATTCCGCTCTGTCGTGGGGACGTCACTCTCAACCGCCGAGCTAGGGAACACGGACGTACCTTTGATCGGAAGAAGAGGACGAGGGCGGAAGGGTCGAGGGGTATGCGACCAGAGGTGGTGAAGGGGCGCGACTTGGCAGCGAGGAGGCGCGTGACGCTCCCGCGGAGAGCGTGCTCCGCCGCGTAATCGGACTTGGCTCTGCGGTTTGAGGGTCGCTTTGGGGCGCTGATAGCGCTCTTGAGAGGACGTTCGATCTCGAAGTCGGGTTGGCTCTTGGTCCGGTGACCTTGATCAGAGTGTCGACTGCTGCCGTCTGAGAGACGGCTGGCGGAGGAGAGGGCAGGCGAGGAGAGGGCAGACAGCGGATACATGGCGAAAGGGGAGATGGGCTGGAGGGGAGGAGGGAGGAGGCAGAGGTGGTATTTACCTCGAACGCGGTGGCTGTATATGACCACCTGCCCAAGTTGGCTGGTGGAAGAAGTTGACCGATAGCGGGATTACCAGACACGGCCAAGGCAACGTGTTTGATGCTATATTCCTTTCTTCTCCTCTGGAAGGCCGTGAAGAAGATCAAGATTGGTCACCCCGTTGTGGGAGGAATTTGCTGAGGAATGCGCCCGGTCTCGCGATATTATACGCCCTTGGTCTTCCCTGAGCTCGGACGCGGGAACAACGCGCGTTCAACGTGGTAGCCTAGTTACGTACAAGCCTACGACGACAGTAGCAACTCGAGACCCAGCGCACAATAAGACCTGGATACGCTGTGGGTCCCGGCTTGTCGTCTGCGGCTGTGTCCGTCAGCCCAGACAATGCAAGTCGGCGGTAACTCCAATCATGACGGCTGCCCGAACAACGCGAGGTGGATCCAGTGCATTTTCTTTTCTTTGTGTGAAGTCAAGCGATCGGGACACAGCGCGTTCAGCGTGGAGAACGCCAGGAATGAAGTGCGATGGTAACCGGTGCGACTCCCCCACTGCAAGCGGAAGAGACGGGATGAGTCGGATCACGACGAATCGAGCGGTGGTCAGGGATGGAGGTGGCGTCAGTTACGGCTCCCGCTCACGCAACTGCGGACACAACCAAGCAATTTCGCGAGCCGGCGACTTGGCTGCTCGGCGAAGGGGCTCGAGGTCATCATCCGCAGCGATCCCGGGCCGTTCGTCTGGAAACAAGGACGCGGTCTCGCGTACATTTTCCCCAGTCATTACGTACCTGCGAGACGGAAGGCGTTCCTTTCTTCCTGTTCATTCATTCCGACCCGGACGGCGTTATTTCCTGCTCCGAATCACAGAACCCAGCGGTGGCGGGGCAAAGAATCCATCTCCGGTACAGGAGCTATTCTGGAGGCGTTTCGGCGGTGGCAGTAGACTTGAAGACGACGTCTGGGGTTTAATACACCGGGATCGACGCTCTTGGGAGAAAACAAGGAAAAGTGAACGACGTGGAGTTCTTCAGCTTCGAAGAATCGAAATCGCAGCGCAGGTCGACGTTCATGCCCCTCAAGGCTTTATTCGAACACGCGACGTTCGTTTGCTTCCGGGGCCACAGTCAAACAAGCCTCGACGTGATCCCCGTGTTTCCCACTGACGACTGGCCTGGGTCCACTCCGACGGGCGTCCAACCAATGTTTTGGAACGGGTCGTGCTATCCTGGAAATCATCAGGATGGGACGGGTTTTCCACCGCGCGGATGCCCTTGGCCCCGCCACGTCAAACCAAGAATAAGTACTCACCGGACGTTGCCTAGATCCCATCTTATCTCTTTCATCCATTGCATTATGGAATTGGTCATAGCTTGAGATCGTCCCTTTTCCTCTCTGCTTCTTCTCCCAACACGTGTTGGTCGAGATGGCTCGGAAAAGAGGGTGCCCGCGCCTTGGGGATCCCCTGGCTGAGCGCAGCCGCAGTCTGTGGTCATGGGCTCGGAGCGTATGCGGCGCGTGTGCTGATACAGTGCCCGTCCAACGCTCTGCGCCCGCTGGCACCCGTTTCTCACCAAAGGAAGATCACGATCTCGGGTTTCCCCGTCGCAGGCTGACGCCATTTCATTAGAGACGTGAACGTGCCGTGGAGAGGGGGTTCTTAAAAGTATCTGCGCGGCCGCCCAGCTCACTTCCATATGCAAACTGTGCCTATCAGGAAGGTGGGCAACGAAAGGGGGGGAGAGGAGAGCCAAATGAAACGTAACTTGGGCGTGCGTCGTCCACAATGTGTTTCGTCATCTCACGTCGTCACCTCGTACAGGACCACCCTTGACATCAGTGGCGTTTGGTGTATGGGGTTCGGAGCGGGATGAGATCAGGTCCGCCGGAGCGAGCTGCCGCTGACGCCATACTCCTCAACAGGCGCGGTGGTGCCCACGTGTGTCCCCACGTCCAATGTTCACGTCCCGTCTAGACCCACCCGCGGTCGGGTCACGTCGTGAAGAAAAGCAGCGCCCCCCGCACAGCCAGAGACGAGAGAACGGCCGACCTGATCCTCGCTGATTAGGATCATCGGTTCGCCCAATCCTGCCTCATCAGACAAATCCGATTTCGAGGTCCGCTGGAAAGCGGGCGTTAGCGCGGAACAGGCTGGAGCACGCCACACCCCCCGTCGTCCGAAACCCAATGACGGGACACACGTGAACCGCTCGTCCATACGTGGCAACGCCGCAGAGCCCGAGCTCCCGACGCCAACAAATTTAGCCTCTTGAACCGAACGCGATCGTCGACGACTCCTGGCGTTGGTCGCACATCGCTAGCAGCATTGGGTCGACGGCTCGTTGGGCTGGACGGCGGAGACGGTCGTCCCGTTCGTCAGCGGTCGCCCGCCGTGCGCTGTTTTTCCGGTGCGATCATCACGCTCCCCTCCTTTTAATGGAATATCCAATGATATCGTATCGAATCCATAGGTTTGCTATCTGGTATGGCGTGCGCGGTCCCGATCATCGGCGCGCGTCGTTTCAGACATTTCGCCTCAGACTCGCGCGTCCGCCCACGGTCTATCGTCCACGTCGTTCCCCTGGACGAGGGGTGCTCCTCGGTAGTCGCATATAGCCGGAACCACACTGTGTCTGGACAACCGCCTACCGGTGATCCAGGTCCAGAGTACCGGATAGCGTTTAGTGATTCGGAGCTCCGATCCCGTCGTCCTCGCAGGCCGCCACTGAACCGGATTCGGGGCGTTCAAGGACCGCAAAGTCTGAAGTATGAGCTTGAAGCTTCGGCTGATAGCGCCGGTCTGGCCGCCGAGCACCAACCGAAGCTGTCGTCGCTCGCCACGGGTCGCGCGTAGAAGGACGTTTTCGAGAGGACGCGCCCAAAGTCGCAGCGGAGAGCGTGCTCGAGGCCGGTGACGCTCGCTCGCTCCTCTCGACGCCCATCACCCGGGGACGCCCGACCCCTGCTCCATTGCCATCTACCCACAACCCCCTGTCCCTGTGCCGCGCCTGTGATACGGTTTGGCATCAGTCGTGATGCACGCAGCGACAACGAGGCTGGCGTTCCCACCGCCAGGTCTTGCAGCGCGTCTTATCGAGGCGAGGCAGCCTCGATATGGGGACGACCCTGCGGCCGGCGTTGCAGCCCCCCTCTCTTTCTCCCTCTTTCCTCCTCTCGCTGCGTCACCGCACGATAAAGGTGGGTGGGGCCGGTTTTGCGCCCAGGTCCCCCTTCCCCCCGGGCGTCGCCGATTCGAACCACCATGACGAACGCGACAGGTGGGGCTGGTCGGCGTCTCGGGCTTGGAGGTGCGCGCGCGTCCCGTCGTCCGACTGACCCCGACCGACGAGCCCTCGCGTAGAGGATCCCTGACGGCGCGTGGTCGCTCTCGACGTGGGCGATTCAGAACGCGCGACTCTCTCGGCCGTTTCTTGCGTTCCATCGACCAGGGGAAGGCGGCCTCGGGTTTCCCGAACGTCGCGAGCCTGCCGGTCCACCGTCGTACGTACACGCCCACCCCCCTCGTAGACGTACTGATCTCACTCGCCGTGATACATAACAGGTGATTCATTCGACGTCCACCAACAAGACGGAAGACAAGAGAGCGCGGACAAGACGGGGCGTCGTACGCGCGTATGTACGTGGGGTAGCGAGCGTGCGGGTGAAGAGACGAGACTGAACGACTACAGGGAGGGGGCGGAGGAATACGTAGGATGTAAATTACCGCAGATCCACGATCTCGAGCGGCATGTCCTTCATCTGTACGTGCCCCTTGTCGGCGTCCTGGACGGTGGTGCCAAAAAAAAAGAGGCGCACGTGAGCGTCGAAAAATAGGCGAGACGGAACAGACGCACGGTATAAATAGGGATATCTGGATGCGGATGGAACGCTTCCTTGGCGTGACAGTTGAGAATGGTCTCGAGGCCGGGCGGGTCCGTCAGGCGAAAGATCCCAAAGCTGTGCAAACGGTCAATGCGAGACGCGATGAGAAGACGATCGGGCGCGTACTTTGGCGTGGATTTGGGCGCACAGACGACGGCGAAGGACTCGGGAAGCATGCGCTGGAAACCTGAGTGGGTGTGCAAGTCGACCGAGGACATGAAGCCTGTGGCGCAGACGGCGCAGGTGAGCCAAAAAAAAAAAAAGGTCAGAGGACCCGGTAGACACCCACATGACTGCGACGGATGCGTGTGGATCTGAGCGACGCGTTGAGCCCGGTGCCGCGATCAGTCTTCGAAACCCGACTCACCCATCCGAGCGTGATCAACGACCGTTCCTCCGTGAACTGCATCACCAGCTCCTCCTCGTCCATCGTGCACGTGTCGCTCGTCGAGTGTTGTCTGGGAATCAACAGCGTCGTGACGATGAATTTGCCTTTGAGGTCCTTGCCCAGCAGCAGCCCGCACGTCTCCCGGTTGCGCGAAGTGTTGAGCGCGGCGATGGACAGGAACCGCGGGAGACAGTCGCGTGGAAGAGACACGGTCTTGAGATCTGGAACGCGATC
The DNA here is from genome assembly GCA_038093835.1 of Strobilomyces confusus. Taxonomy (NCBI): domain Eukaryota; kingdom Fungi; phylum Basidiomycota; class Agaricomycetes; order Boletales; family Boletaceae; genus Strobilomyces; species Strobilomyces confusus. The sequence continues at coordinate 6,153 of JBBPSZ010000079.1, forward strand.
GTCGTTGGAGCGCTCTCGGATGATGCGCGCCGACTCTTGCGAGGCTGTGCGGAACCGCTCGCCGTCCGCGTGAAGCGGGGGGGCGGGGGGCGGTGGCGGACCTTGTGCGCGAGAGAGGGTCGAGAAGGGAGCGGTGCTAGGCGGTCCTGGATGGGAAACCAGGACTGGGGCTGACGGACGAGGAAGCACATCAGCAGGATAGAGGTGAGCAGACGCCCTCCTGGACGCGTCTGGGACGAATAGAAGAGAAGAAGGCCCTACTTCGGAGGGCCGGAGAGTCGGATAACTGAACATGGATTGTAGGGAAGGCGTATAGCCTTGTGAGAGCTGGTGCTGAGACATGAGCTGCGGGTATCGCATGTGCGTATCCGGCGCGGGTGACGTGGTCGTGATCGGTGCTGGGTATGAGGGGCTGGAACGAAAACGGAAGGTGGGTAAACGTGTGAACCCTAAGGAAGCCAGCCTACGTACCCTTTCACAGATGGTATCTGATGCCTGTTACAGTGCTGAGAAGGCGGATATGAAGAGTCGCGATAAGACTGACCTTGTCGGACTTTCCAGTGGCATGGAAGGCGGAAGGACGTCTTCATAGATAGGCTCCCCGTTCCTTGGTGAAGGATGAGGATACTGGTAAGTGTGGTTCGGGGGCGTAAGCGCATATGTAGGCGAAGGGACGGCACTGCGGCGAGCTGCGCGGGACGCAGCCTCTGCTTCTTGTTGACGTTTGAGGATGCCGTCTTGCTCTCTACTCCGTCTTCGAAGAGCCTCCTCTCCTTCACGTCGCTTAGCTTCTTCATGGTAATGGCGCGCGTCGTCACGCTCCCGCCGTCGTTCTCGTTCTTCGCCACTGCTGAGAGGCGTGACAGGTTCTGAACCGGATACATCCGACCTGTCTCGTCTGATGATGGATGGTTCGCGAGAGACATTTGCGGCACGTCTTGCAGCCGACAAGGCGTCCTCTCTCTTCCTGGTTGACGAGGTGTCGATCTGAGGCCGGCGATGTTGACCGACGGTCTTTTGCTCGACGGTCAAGTAGAGTGTGTCGCTGGCACGTCTCCCTTCTTCGCGCCTCATTCGCACCTCCCGTCGCGCGGCCTCGTGAGCCTGCCAACCAGATTCGTCATGGTCGGGATACCGATCGGGTCTGGAATCGACTTGCATGTTCAGACCCGTTTCCAGCGCGGTCCGTACGGCGGCTGCTTCTTCGGGGTGCTGTGCTGCCCACTGTTCGTAGCGGTCGACGAGGACGGGTTTTATATCACCCAGGTGCGCGAGGATGTCTTGGCCGTTCTGTGACGTAGACACATCAGCGCCCAGTTCACACACGGTGATAATGGATGCGAGCACGTGAGACACCCAGACACGAATCGCGCCAGACGCTTTGCGTCCATTCGTCGAATCGTATGGCGAGAAAAGTGGGAAAGAAAGAGAGGTGGAGGATGGGACGACTGCGGACTCACGAGACCGAGGTTGTGGCGTTGCGTCGACGTCAAGAGGGTAAAGTATTCCTTGTGAGACGGAAGTTTCTCGAGAATGATGGTGGCTGCCTTGGCGAACTCGACAAAGGCTGCTTCGAGGTCGCCTGCCTCGTGGTAGGCTCTGCCAGCCTTGCGGAAGCCATCGGCCGCCTTGAGCCATTGTTTCAAGCCCTTTGAAGGGTCCCACAGGTTCTGGGTGGCGCGATTCGCGAGCTCTGCGATGCATAGTGGCCTGCGCGGGGACGGGACGGACTGCGGGGACGAGCGAGCGTAGGGAGAGGCCATGGTAGAGTCCAAGAGCCCTGCCAGCGCCGTCATCACTAACTAACGTTGCCTTTTCTGGCCGCCACGCCATAGTACCACCCGACCACCCGCTAACCCGCACATGCGATCCACCCACTACCGCCACGAATGGACTCACATCACAGGTGTATTTCTCCTTTTCATGCTGGCTGGCCTCTTTTTAGGAAGACATGACCGCAAAACCGCAGCCACGCGCTGGCTCTCGTTCACGCGGGGTGTTGGCACGATCACTGAGCACCCCATCTCCGCGCTCATGGACGAGGCCAAAAACGCGTTCGCCAAACGTCTCGCTAAACAGAGCAAGACGCTCCCAGAGGCCGTCGCCGAGTATAAACGCCGCTACGGTCGGGATCCTCCTCGAGGCTTCGACCACTGGTGGGAATTCGCAAAGGAGCGCGACTTCAAGCTCGTGGACGAGTTTGACGCCATCGACGAAGACCTGGCACCGTTTTGGAGCTTGAGCGCCGAGGAGTTGCGTCTAAGAACGTACCTGGTGGGTCGACGTCCCGCTCTGCCTGCTACAGCCTTGACGGTCTCGCTAGATGGGGCGGTTGCCTTCCATTGACCTCGTGCGTGTCCAGGGCGGAAATGTGTCTGCCGTCAAAATACAGAAAGCGTACGTCGACGAAGAACATGGTTATCGCGCTCGTGGGTTCCGCGAAATGCTCGAAAACTTCCGAGACAAGGTGCATGCGAATCCCCGGTGTCGCACGCTGTGAAGTGACGCTGTTTCCGTGTGCAGTTGCCCGACATGGACTTGGCGATCAACACGAAGGCAGAGAGTCGAGTGCTTGTCCCTTGGGAGCATCTGCGATATCCTAACCTCACGCTGCGGGACCCATCCGGTAAGTATTCGTCACGCTCAATTCCTCTCAACTTATGACTTAACCCACGTAGCTGATGCGACCACGATGCTGGATGACTTTACGCCTGACTGGCGGGGCGAAGGCAGCGTATGGGAGGCCTATCGACGCACCTGTCCTCCCGGTAGCGCAGCGCGGCGGCTCTATAACTCGTACCGCAACTCAAACATTCAAACACCAGATGCACTCCAGGGAGAATTACAGGAATTAGACGTTGCTTTTGCGTTTGTCAAGGCCATCGACCATGATTATGATTTCTGTGAAAACACCTGGGCTCATTACTCGCAGGGACACTTCTTCTCCGATTGGCGGACGATTCCACTACTCTCTCCCGTCCTTTCTCCCTCGAAAGCCAAAGGGTTTTCAGACATTAGGATACCGAGTCACTACTATCAAGGAGCCCACCCTCGGTATTCATACGCATATGATCCCGCAACCAGAAATGTCACGGAAATCGACGAAATGGAAGTGCCTTGGGATCAGAAGAGTGATGTCATCTTCTGGCGTGGCGCCACGACTGGAGGAGGTACCACACCACCGGGTTTCACCCCTACTTACCAGCGGCACAGGTACTCGTCTTTTTTTTAATTTATCGCTTGGCTCCCCATTACTCGCGCAGGTTCCTCCGTATGACGCATGAGACCACTGTTAACAATGTGACGATCGTACACGCTTCGCCTTCACGGCCCGATGCCTTCGTGTCGACCACCGTCCCGGCTGGTGACCTCAACAAGGACATCATGGACGTGGGGTTCGTCTCTGCCGTGGGCGAGTACCCTGGTGGTGAAAAGGAGCTGCGCAGACTCCATCGTTTCGCGGGATCCGTGCCGCTCGGCGCACACTGGTCATACAAATATCTTGTAGACTTGGACGGGATGTCCTATTCCGCGCGGTTCATGGCGTTTATGGCGTCGGACAGCGCCGTGCTCAAGTCGACGGTGTACAAGGAGTACTTTTCGGACTGGATGCAGCCGTGGTGAGTCCGTGCGGCGGCTGCTCCGGCCACGGACTGACGCGCGCTCCGAGGTTGCATTACATTCCCGTCTCGTCGTCGTATGCGGAGATATACAACATCCACGCGTATTTCTCTGGGCCTTCGGCGTCGACGATGGCCGCTGCGAACGCGATAGTGCAAAAACCGGCCGAATGGGAGGCTGTCAGGGAGGAGAGAGATGCGCAACTGCGACAGATCGCGAGGGCTGGGAAACGATGGAAACAGACCCTCGGGCGCACAGCTGACATGGAAGGTGGGTGCCTTGTCGCCGTCGGGCGCGTTTCCGGTACGGGCTGACCGGCCGACAGTGTACGTCTATCGACTCTGTTTGGAGTATGCGCGTCTTTGGGCGGACGATCGGGACGCGATGGGATTCGTGCTGTGATCTTGCTTTCTCAGGTTGGTTTGTCGATCTAGCTGCACGGACTATCGTTAGAACAGTACCACATCGTTGTATCGCTACATTGGGCTAGCGGTTGCTGGGATAGCTCGTGGGTCCCCCTGCTGTGTTGGTGCTCAGTATCGATGAGCACTCAGGTAACCATCATCCGCGCACATGTGGATCCTAGTGTCATCGCTGTGCGTTTGTAGATAAGGCTTACCATTGCGCTGATCAGTGGCAGCGCCTTTCGGACGGCGCAGTCCTGGCTAAGGGTGCAAGTGAGAATGGACTCGTGGCTAACGTGAAACCAATCTCAAGCCAACCTCACTACCGTTGGCTTAGCACATCTACTTACTGCAGCAAGCGACTTTACTACTTTCTTCCACTCCGCATGGATCATGCAGGACCGCAAGGTAGCACTCATGCTGCAAAGTATGGCCTGAATTGAATGATGGATGAAGGCCCCTCACTGTATTGTAACGAGCGGCGTTCTGCGCGGTCGTGCTTGGTCTCCAACCACTCCTTCTTTCTGCTCCTGTTTTCCCCGTCGACAGCCACCTCCGCTTCCACCCTCTTCCTTTTCGATATCTGCTGTGCTCGTCCGCTTGACCCACAAGATTGCCTGCGAACCCGCTCCCCCACCTTGCTACGCGCCACCATTTTAGCACGAGATCAAAAGATGAGGTACGTCGTCGCTAACGTCTGGCATGGGTGACATCTTCTAGTAACGCGATTCACACATGCAAATTTTACCCCGCGTCGGTGCTACTACATAGTCACTACGGTCTTCCGTGTCATCAAAACTAGTACAACACTATCAAAGCACTGAGCGCCTCCAATAACATGCACTTGCACAAGCTGCAGTCCGTACATTTGAAGGTGTATAGTCCGGCGAACCCTCGTACGATCAGAATGGCTGGTTTTCTGATCTCGAAGCATGCTGTGGCCTAGTATGGCTTTGGGAGACTCCGTTGTGCACTTTATGTAACTGGCAGGTCACGTCATCGCGACTTGTTGCCATGGATGTCACTGGCGGCCTGCCTGCCGCTTCTGACATACTACCCTCAAGGTTGTTTCACATCGCCCATGCTATCCTCTTCGCAAAAGAAAGTCTCACTGCCCTGCCAGCGAATCATCACAACCAGCCACGGATTTCGCTTCTAATGTCCCCGATCAAGTTCTCTTGTAACAGATATGATTCTATTGGTTTTGCCAAGTGCAGACCGCGAAAACAGCGCCGAGAAGTTGACTGACAAATCAGCCTTGTTTGTGCAATCAACGGAAAATTTTGTGTGAACTCATCCGTAACACCAACAATTGTGGTGGGCGCCCTATGGCGGGATTGCCAAGCACACGCGCACCAGTACTTTATAGAAAGCCTTGACAACACATCGCTGTCCCATTGTCCCTTCACCACCGCTTGCTCACGTTCTCACTCTGATTCGCATCCACAAAACGATGTCTTCTGACATTCAGTCTAGATTGGTACAGCTTCAGTTACATGACTATACTTCTTGTAAGTTATTTCCTCTATACTCGTGGTCGGTTGAAATTGATCCATCGTAGTCGTTATTACGGTCGCAATCAGTTATGACTACTGTAAGGATCTACTCTCGATTTCTACTTCTTTCCAGGATAACATTTACGTCTCCAGGTCTCACGTTTTCGCAAGAGGTGACGTGTTAAGTTGTAGATGAAACCTCTCCAAGCTGACGACCGTTTCCAGGTAACTTACATCTGGGTGCGTCATCGTTACCTTCGCAAGCAAGCCCAATATGCATAGTAGTGCCCGTGTAGCAAAGGCCATGGACGTGGGTGTCCACATTGTTTCTTCTTGTGAGTGCCCCATCTCTGGCTGTTAGCACATCCAACATTCCATTACTAGATCCGCTATGCAGGCTATCCTTCTGCGCTGTAAGTTACTATTGGCGTGAACATGCATCAAGCGCTCACTCTAATTCTATTACCAAGTACTTTCGCACTCTGTACGTCCACGATGCTAGGTTGCAGTTGGCTACACTAATAAAATGTGCACGAAGACGGAACTACCTTTATACCAGGCCCAGTGAAGGTGCAAAACACCAGGTCCTATTCATTATATCCACAATCACTCATCTGAACACTGAAAATATAATATTTTCATCATATTAGAAGTGAGTGGCATGTCACCCCGAGTACTTCAAGTATTAACACAGCCGAATAGCTGTGAGCGCTTTCCAATTGCTGCCTTGCCATCTGAACTAGGCTCGGGCCCTCGAAGGCAATATAATATCCCTTTTAGGCAATTGGGCCTATACTGTCTTTTGGGCGGGTGCTGATAGTAAGCATTGCCGTCTGACCATAATGAAACCTCCTGATTATGATTGGAGTGGTGATGATCCTTCGTGTGTACGCTATGTACAATCGGTCGAGGATCATCCTGGGTATTCTTCTGGTGATTTACTTTGGTGAAATGGTCACATTCTTCGTCAGCAGTGGCATTTATAGTGACCCAAAATATGCCAAAGGTGTGTGCGGAAGAAAAGCTATGACCCAAGCCACCTTTATGATACCATACCCCAGTCTCAATGGTGCAGCTGCTTGACATCACCTTCTGCAGCACTGCATACAGCTCACAGACATGGAACATTGTGGCAACAATTTTCCAGCTCATTCTCGATACGGTCTTGTGTATCTTTGTGATCGCCCAGTTCGTGAGGGACTCGGTCGAGATGTATCAAGTGACAGGCAACTGGCAACTGAACAAATACCTGAGCCTCCTTGCCCGGGATAGTCTTCTATATTTCTTCGTGTACGTCCCACAGTTCTTCAAGTTTCCTGCCGAAATAGTGAACTGGATTGATGACGCGTATTATCAGCACCCTCTTGAACAGTCTCTTCACCATCTTAGGTGTCATGGGTCTCATCCCTACCGGATGGGTAACCCAAGTACTCTCGGTCGCTGCCAACGTTCCGATATACACACTCACTCCACGGTTCGTCATGGATATACGGGAGCTGTACGTGCGTGATGGGCAAGGTCGTTGTGACAGCGACATCGATTCTGGGTTCGGCTTGTCGAGCCGAGCGGGACATGGTGTAGGAAGAACGACGCTAGGAACGATAGCGTTCGAGGAAGGACCGGGGTTCGGGGAATTTGACAATGGCGAGGAGATAGCTATGGTGGCGAAGGACGCAGGAAATGGTTGGCTGATGACATAGTGATCTGTCGTTCGTCTGGCCCGATAAGTACTGCGAGGAGACATGTGGCCGAAGTCATGCGGGAAAATCGATAGGCAACCTCCCCGATTCCGCACGAATGAGTCTGGCTTGTGCATCCTTATGTTGATAACGGTTGTGGCGAGACTGTTTCGCCGTCTCAAATCGTGATCGCCAGATGGCAGTAGCCCCTCCACCTGTACACATTCTTCGATCAGCGTGGATGTCCGGTCGGCCCGCACATATCTCCTCGACGTCCTCGTCTGCTAAAGAGAGCACCGTAGCCCTTCCTAAGATTACACGTAGTAAGACAGACTCAGGCCCCAGTTCAAGCTATGGCGCTCGGCATCTTGAGACTCGAATCCACAGATGCCTCACATTTTCATGACCTCTGGAGAGACTGAAGAACATGGCAAAGCGTGGCAGTTACGACGTAACAATGTACCAAATCATTGGGCGTCCGTCATGAGCATTGGACCGTGGTAAACAGTTATATAATATCCACTACTTGACTTGCACCTGTCAAGCTGGGCCGGCTTTCTACAAGAATCCAAATCGGATAATGTCAGAGGCGTATCTTTTTAGTACGTGTATGCTTTCCGCGGTCGTCCCTGGGCCGCAAGTTCAGCCGTCCGCCAAAGCCGACAATACTATGTAGTACGGTGAGATTTCTTCCAATGGGACAGTTCAGCCTAGGGCTTGCACTGCCTGAGTTTACGTGAACTTGCACAGGTCGTATACTTGAATCACCAACGTTGGTTGCTCTGTTTGCACATAGTATTACAGAATGATGATTCAATCATCGATCATCCGCTTGCAAGGCATTGTGATACGGAGAAATTTGACCCTCTGGCATTATGTGAAACCTCAAGGCAACACTGCTTACTTCCTCCTCTTCCCCTTCATCGCTTCTGTCACCACTTCATTCTCGACACGTTACCGTCGTTCACGACCACGAGATGCCTTCCAATATCCAGTCAGACTTGGTACAACTGCAGTTGAATGACCACACCTTTCGTTGGTCATTTACTCACGGTTGTAGTTGATTGCAATCTGACCTGTTGAAGTCACGACCATGGTCGCAATCAGTTATGATTACCATAAGCCACCCGGTCCAGTATTTCCCTGCCACGTTAGCCCTCTTCACATGTATCCTGTAACTTTCATCTGGGTTTGTGACAATTGCCTTTGCACGAGAGTGCCATATACGTGACGTCCATTATAGACAAGGCTCTGGACGTGGGTGTCCACGCCGTTTCCTCTTGTGAGTACCCTACCTCTCGGACATATCCAAAATTCATACCGTTCACTAGATCCGTTTTGCAGGCTATCCTTCCGCTCTGTAAGTTATTGTTGGCCTGGCTGTGCGTCAAGAGTGACTTCAACTCACTTCTCGAGCGTATTTGCGCTTTGTATGTGCACTTTGTCTTGTTTCAGCCGACCAAACTAATGAAACGCATACGCAGACGGCACTGTTTCATACTGAGCTTGGTGAAGGGTCTTCCCTGTCTCACCCACTGAAAAGAACTATAAACTCTTTGATGATACTAGACGTAAGTACCGGGTCTATACTTGAGAATCTCGAGGGTTGACATGATCTGATAGATGTGAGCTTGTTCTGCCTGAGGATTTTGGTATCCAGGCTAATTCGGATCTCTGAAGGCCATATAATATATCTCCTTGGTAACTGGGCTTACCCTATATTTTTGGCAGGTGCTGATAGTAAGTATCCCCAACTGTTACCTTACGAGCCCTGACGACGATTAAAGTGGCGATGATCCTCCGTATGTATGTGACGTACGGCCGGCCAAACAGCTTCTCGAGTGTGCTTCTTGCGATTTATATCACCGAAATGGTCGCATTATTCGTTAACAGTGGCATTTGCAGCAATGCGAAATATGCTGTAGGTACGCATCGGAAAGAGTCTGGAGGCACGACCATTTACGAGACTTCACTGTGTCAAACAAAATTTACAGCTTCTTGATACGATATCGTGTTCAACACGGAGACACGGAACGTTGTGTCGACGGTCTTGCAGTTCATGCACGACACGGTCCTGTGTATTTCAGCAATCGCCCAGTTCGCGAAAAGCTCGTTCCGAGTGTATCGGGCGGCGGGCAGTTGGCAGTTCAACAGGTACATGAGCCCCCACAGTATTTTATACTTTTGCGAGTATGTCGCATCCACTTCTTCGTTTCCGCTGGGACAGTGAACTTATTCTTACATCAGTACCCTCCTGACCGGTCTCATTACTATCATGAGCGTCATGAGCGTCATCCCTGGAAGATGGGTGGCCCGCTTGCTTGGAATCACTGCCAACGTTCGAGATACACGCTCGCCCCACGGTTCGTCATCAACGTACGGGAGCATCACCATGACACGCAAGGCCGCTGGGACCGCGACATCGGCTCTGGATTTGGGCTGTCAAGCCAAGCGGGGCGCCGTGTGGGAGGGTCGACGACGCTAGGGATGATGGTGTTTGTGCAAGGTAAAGCGTTTGAAGGGCAGGATAATTGTGAAGACGGTTATGCTGGAGGAGAGAGGGGACAACGATCGGCTGGCTTAGATGCAATGCTAAAGGCGACCTTGTCGTTCCCCCACCAGGTGGGTGGGGTCTGCTCTATTCTGTTTTTTGGGTCTCCAAGGATGCACGTTTACGCGCGTACTGATTATATGTTGACGCCAGTAGGCGATGACTTCATCGGCGCTCACAACCACCCCAAAACGGAGGTGAGCGTCATTGATTTTATGATTGCATCAATATACCCCAATCGGCGGATGATGGCATAGCCCGAGCATCCAATGCAAGTTCGCCCCTCTCACAGCCATGATTTTCTGGAAAAAAATTGACACCCGACTCACGGAGTTACGCCCACCGACTCTTTACCCCGCCCCATCTTGCCATCAGACCCAGACCTATAGCCGTATCCTCAGGAACGATACGATTACCTTATCGGTGTCTTCGAGGCACCGGCGCCCCGGTGAGCAACAGTTATTTGCATTAATTTCGCATCACGATGCATTGGCTGTACTCTCATTTGTCCTCGGACTCTTTCCGCAGCTTTCCGCAGACCATCCTCGCTTCTCAGAGTCCCCCTGATGAGGCGAAGCTCCAGGATGTTTAGCTTAAAGGAAGGCTACATGTCAGGCTGTCAGCATCACTATATCCATGCATGCACTAGCTTCAACTTGAATGATCGAAGCTGAGGTTGTGGTTCCATATGGCCCGCGTTATGCGGCATGGAAATGTGAGGTCTCTAACTTCTAAGATCTTGGAGGAACCATGACTGAGGTACGGTGAGATTCTAGATTCTGCTCCGTTGGGGTGTAGAACGGCCTTGGTTTACGCAAACTCGCACAGGTCACCTCGTTACATCGGGTTGAGGTCATACGGCTGCTCCGTTTGTACTAGTATATACTAATCCCTGCAGGACGGTGCGCGTGCAGTAACGCGTCGTGCACTTGAACGCAGCGTTGGCAGCGCCATATGAAAGAGTTTGATGCGCCCTGATGATAGGTAGCCTTATTAAAGCCTCGAGCGCATGTCTTGTTCTTCTCTCTGCTCGAGTTCTTTCTTGGCCCTCGATCTCATGTCCTCGGATACTATCCAGGCGGAGGTGGCACAGCAGCTTCAGCAGGACAACTACACCTTTTGTTGGTCGTTTCCTTGTGCCAGCGGTCGATCGCAGTCTGATCCGCCGTAGTCGTGATCGTGGTCGCAGTCGCCTATGATTACTGTTAGCACTATGGTTTTCGTTCGTCGTGCCAAATTGACCACCATCCCCGCCATTCAGGCCTCACATTTTCGGACGAGGTGAAGTACTAGCATAGGCATTCATCGCGCTTCTAGCTGACAGTTTTGTAGATAACTTTCATCTGGGTTTGTGATCACTGCTTTTGCTAGTGATCACGATATATCACATATACGATATTGATTATAGAGCAGACCCTGGACACGCGTGTCCACGCTGTTTCTTCTTGTAGGTACAATACCTATTGTTTGTTATGTAGCTTCAACTCTTGTCCACTAGATCAGATACGCAGGCTGTCTTTGCGCCCTGTAAGTTGATGTCTCCCGGAACGCGCCACGAGTATTGACTTTTCAATTCCCGAGCACAACAGCCATCTGTATGTCCATTGTCCAGTGTCAACTTTCACTTAGGTAAACTGACGAAATGCATATGCAGTCTCTACTACTCTCATTCCACACTCGTCGAAGGTGTGACGTTTGTCGTCCATCCTTATCTCACCAATTACTTATCCGAACACTACAAACACTCCGATGATGTCAGACGTAAGTACCAAGTCTTCTGCGGGAGTGAGTATTGACACTCCGACAGCTGTGAGCAGCATGAATTGCCATCTGTGTATAGACTGAATTCAGTTCCTGGAGGCAATATAATCTGGCTCATAGCCAATTGGGCTTACCCAATGTTTTGGGCGGGTGCCGACAGTGAGCATTGCCTATGATAATCTCCACTTTATCGAGACCTGACGGTGACGATTGGAGTGGTGATGATCCTTCGTGTGTACGCGATGTACGACCGGCCAAGCATCCTCCTGCACATTCTTCTCGTGATTTATACCGCTGAAATAGCTATGTTCCTCGTCGGCAGTGGCTTCTCCAGTGATCCGAAATATGCCACGGGTATGTATCGCAGGAGTCTAACGATCCACGCAGTCGTTTATGAGACTCCGTTTTACAGTGTTGCTCGTGCCGCTGCTCGATGCCCCAGTTTGCTATATCGTGTTCAGCTCGCAGACATGGAACATCGTGCCGACGATCTTCCAGTTCATGCTGGACGTGGTCCTGTGCGTCTTGGCGATCGCCCACTGCATGAGAGACGCGCTGCGCATGCACCACGCGACGGGCAGTTGGCAGCTAAACCGATACGTCATGCTCCTCGCCAGAGAGAGCCTCCTGTACTTGATCATGTACGTCCAAGCCTCCTTTCGCCGCGATCGCCTCAACGATACGTGTCACAGCGCCTTTTTGAACGGCCTCATCACCATGCTGACCGAGACGGGCGTCGTCACCGTAGGATTGGCGTTACATCTCCTCCTGGTGGTCGCCAACGTGCCGATATATACGCTCACGCCGCGGTTCGTCATGAACGTGCGGGAGCTATACGTGCGCGGAACCCGGGACCGTTGGGAACGTGACATCGACTCTGGCTTCGGCCTGTCGAGTCGAGTGGGGCGCGGTGCGGGAGGGCCAGCGACGCTAGGGCCGATAGCGTCCGAGGGTGAGAGCGCAGGTGAAGCGGAAGGGAGGACGAGAAGCGGTGGGTTAGCTTATTCGTGCAGGACGCGGTGACCAGTCCGTCTGAACCGGGTGTCCATGATATACGCGTAATACTTACACGCCCGACGTGCAATGGCGGCGGCGGCAGACTCGGAAGTGCCAACTTCGCAGTGTTGGCAGGAACCTTGCTTGCACTTGGACCGAGAATTGGTTCACTCTTACTACGAGTATATGTGTTCAATTGAGTTCCACCAACCCACAGAGGGTGCAGGAGCACTAAGTACACACGTCGCTAACAGCCAACGCCGAAAATTTGGTCATGGTGCTTCGATTTGACGAGTAAGATAGTGCATTGTCTTCACGAATAGCATGCGTATAGATTCCAGCATCACGTTACGAAACGGCAGGGAAACGGTCCTGGTAATCTGATATGATAATGGCCTCCAACGCGTTCACCTCCCTCACTGCCATGATGTTCTGAAAAAAGTAGTTTGAAACTGAATTAGCACGAGCGCGAAAACGACATCGATGCAGGACTTACATCCACTAGCTCGTTCGGCGTCGCGTTGAGCGCCAACTGTGACCACCTCATGAGACCGGGGAGCATTCCGGCCAGGCGGACCTTGACGTCGCCCTGGGTTTCAGAGGCGACGCGTGGATCGGCGTCTCCAGTCATCGATTGCGCTTGCGCCGCATCGGCATCGGGCGCATTCACCGCGCTCGTACTGTCGACGAAGATGCGCGCGCGGAGACCGTCCATCAGCACCTCGGTGGCGCGGTCGAGCGCGCAGCCAAGAGCGTAGGCGAAATCCGGTCCGGATAGATAGCGACGCGTGTGCGCGAGCAGCGCGCTGAACTGGGGGTCTAGGTCCAACGTGGCCCGCGATGTAGAAGACGACTGGGAGGCGCCCGCTGGTAAAACCGGGTGGTGACAGTGCACGGAGAAGTTTGATGGTGATT
>JBBPSZ010000080.1:0-19567 GCA_038093835.1 Strobilomyces confusus
AGGCGCAGACCCTGGAAGCCCAATGGAATCAATCTATACGGTTATATAACAAGTCACGCACCGAGCGCGCATAGCCCTTCATATGCTTCCCAGAGGAACGGATTCAGTGCTAATGCGTGGCGAAAGCTAGCGATGGCTTTCTCTGGGAGATTGCCCTTGAACGCCATTGTTCCTGCTCGACAGCGAAGCGCCGCCTCCTCAGGAAAAGCTCGTGATGTACGGGGTTCCAGCGACTCTGGGAAAGAATCAGGCGATAGCGAAACGAACTAGCTATACACGCACGCGATGGAACGTAGTCTGTAGCCTTGAGAGCAGCTTCAAGAGCCTCATGCGCTTGCCGGTAGCGCGAGAGTGCCATGCAACATTTCCCTTTGATTTCCAGACAACCACTGCACTTCTCCTGTTCAGTGCCAGTCACTACATATAGCGCAGAATGTGGCTGTCGAGCCCGAAGCAGGGCGGTCGCGTAGAGATGACGAGCATCGTGGTCGTGTTCGTCCATAATGTGATATCGTTCGGCATAAAACACGGCAGATTGAACGAGGTCATAGTCCAGACATGTCCATATCAGCGACCGAAAACGTTGTCCGATCTGAGGAGAAGATATGGGGGAGGCGACCGTGGCTTTGAAGCCTTCCTGTTGCATAGCATCAGCCCAAAGGCTTAAGATATCTGCAGGAACTGGTATGAACGTTCAACGAGATTGCAGAAGAGATGCGCGTCGTGGAAGACTGCAGGCAAGATGTATCGACGAGGACAAGATTTCGAAACGGACTGGCACACTTGCACTTGCTTGGACTCGGACGCGTGTTTCAACCAAGCGCATTTACAAATCACGTGACTCCAACAGAGGACGGCAAGCGAAGTGACTAAAACATTACATTGGCAATGTACGTCTATGTCGATTGTCATCAGTGCCCGTGTCCATCTGCTTCTGGTTTCGGTTCTTTCCGGAGACACAAGTCAGCGAAATCGAAGCCTCACGATAGTTCACGGTTCCTCACCAGGTATGCATTGAATCGCATCATCAATTCGCAAGAGAGAAATGGCTGCCTCGTAGGCAGACTTCAAACTTCTGACCTTGCTCAATGTAGGCTCTAAAACGCCCGCAGCGACGTTGTCTCGGACGTCACCATTCATGAGATCGAGCCCATATCGCAGAAGAATTTTTTTGGGATCACCGGCAGGTGCACTTTGTGCTGCATTGTGGTATGAACGGAGCTTCGCAACCAGCTCCGTCGAATCTTTTGCCGCGTTCACAGCGAGCTGCTTCGGGATCGATAACAAGGCTGCTGCAAATTCCGCAATGGCCAATTGTTCCCTTGAGCCCTAGAACATCTTCAGAAATCCGGATTCTTTGTTTCTGGACAAAGGACAAACCAGTGTCGTGGCAAAGTTCTCCAGATAAATGCTGAGAGCAGATTCGACCACACCGCCACCCGGGACAACTGAGCCACTCTCGAGGGTTCGCTTGATGATGGACAACGTGTCGTGCAACGCCCGCTCCATCTCATCCAGCATGTAATCATTCGCGCCACGTAAGACAATGGACGCAGAGTTGACAACTTTCGTACCCTTGATCAGGATGAGCTCGTCGTCGGAGATACGTTCCTGCACGACTTCATCCGCTGCGCCTAAGTAGCTGGACTCGTATGTCTCGTTTCCTTCTAGGTCTGCGAGACTCGAGATCAGGGTCCCACCAGTTGCCTTTGCAATTCGCCTGAGATCCTCTTTGCGGCAACGGCGAACGGCCATCGCCCCAGCCTCCACGAATTCCTTCAAGCATAGATCGTCAATACCTTTGGTGGTGAGAACGACATTAGCTCCAGCGGCAAGTATTTTGCGAATGCGTTCGATAGTTATTTCGGCTTCACTGACGCATTGGTTAGGACGCGCTCGACGCGGTAACCGCTATTGAACACACCGCTTTCGTATCTGTTCTAATTGATTGGGGTCATCCACGAGAATTTGCACGCCTAGTTGCATCCGTGTCTTTTGGAGATTGATATCAAGGCAGGCTATCTTCGCATTAGTGATACGTTTTTTCATGGCTGGGGAGAACATCAGCCGACCTGTCAAACGAAAGAAACAAAGATTGAACCTTGACTAGCAACAGTGCAGTTGAGTGCATAACCCTGAACAAACAAGGACTCCCTTGCGCTTTTGCCATGTGCTTTCAAAACGTTCACCGCCTTGACTGGGTACTTGATATCCCCTCGAAGATTGATTGACTTGACGGCGAGCATGGCATCGACAGCCATGGGAGCAAACAGATCGTCGTCGCTTGAAAGCCAGTCAGATGCAATGTATGATGACAGTACACGTATCCTGACGCACTTGCCAATTATCTTACTGGCCATGCTGGTCTTGGCGGCATTTACCAACGCCTCCCGCCCCAGAGAATCAACCCTGATGCTGAGATTATCTTGCATGAACCTCACAGCTTCTCTGCAGGCGAGCCTATACCCCGTGATGATAGTGGTCGGATGGATCTTGGCCTTGACGAGTTCGTTGGCACGGCGAAGTAGCTCAGCCGCAATGATGACCACTGAAGTGGTTCCGTCGCCGACTTCTTTGTCCTGCTTTTGTGCGAGATCGACGAAGATCTTTCCTGCTGGGTGCTCCACGGAGAGAAGGGAGAGAATGGTCGCGCCATCGTTGGAGATTGTCACTTCCTGCTCAGGGGTGACTAGTGCGAACACGAGACGAGACGACGGACTTACTCCGATGTTGTCGACGAGCATCTTGTCGAGACCAAGAGGACCTAGAGAACTCTTGACTATGTTGGCGATTGCGAGCGCAGCCGTGACTGGGAGGGGGGTCAATCAAGCTGAGGGCGAAGATACGGATCGTCCTCGCCATTTTGATCGCGGATGTCCTGACCCGTCACTCGGTCGCCGCCTAGGAAGGCGCCTGCTCGTGGATCCCGCTGGAACATGGCCGGTGAACAAGATCGGTGCTTACGCAAGCAACCACCAAGTCTGCCAACACCAACTCCCTGGATGTGAATGGCGCCCTCAAAACGTCGGGTGTCGTACGTGATACCGCCTCCCGTCGACCACGTCCCTCGCCTCAAGCTGCCTCCCTTGGGCTTTCCTCGTCATGGCTCACCCCGCCCCATTCTCTTCCCGTCACAGCACCAACCCGAAGCGTCGCCCAAGCCTACTCAGCCCAGACATCGCCTCGGTGTCACATCTCTTGCACTCGACACCACCACTCAGTTGGAAGGTTTGGGAACACCACAAGGTATTCTATACACAGGGAGTCGAGATGGACAGGTCATTTCCTGGGATCTCGGACTCAAACTCAAGCCAAGGTGGAAATCCTCGTCCCGACGAAATCGTGCCGCTAGATGGGAAACATTGACAGGAATGGCAGACACAGACGAGGAGACAGAGGAGGAGGAGCGACGGGATGGAGACATACTCGGGGATGTCAAGGAAAGCAGCGGCAGAAGACGGAAGAGCAGCGTCCGTGACGACATCCCTTACGAACGTCAATGGGAGCTCGATCCGGAGGCACTCAATCTCGCGACGGTAAGAATCTAGAAATGCGTCCAGCTCCTGTCACTTTCGAACCGACGCGGCACCAGGGTTCACATTTCCGACAGTGTGCACAAATGCACACAGACTGGATCAACGACATACTTCTCTGCAACTATAATCAGACCTGTCAGTCTCCCGCCTTTTTACTCTGACTCGTTTCGCTTGCTGATGATGTGATTCAGTAATATCTGCCTCCTCGGACGGGACCGTCAAAGCATGGAATCCACATTCAGGTCCTTCGACGGACCCGTCAATCATTGGCACGCACACAGACTATGTGCGCTGCCTTGCTTTCTGGTAACCTGTTTTGCGAATTGGCAAAATTAACGTCTTACTATTCGTTCAGTCGCGAGTCAAATTGGATCGTTTCAGGCTCATTTGATCGGTCAATCAAGCTGTGGGATCTCACTTTATCCTCACCGACACCACAACCTCTACTCACTCTCAATCCTCCTGACGCGACTGCCCCGAAAGCGTCTGTATACGCTCTTGCGACAGATCCGTTAGGTCATGCCATTGCCAGCGGTTCTCCGGAGCGTGTGATACGAATGTGGGATCCTCGGTCTGGAAAGCGCACGGGGAAGCTCGTCGGCCACACCGACAACATACGAACGATATTGATATCCGATGATGGTAGATACGTACGGTTCAGTGTTAACTGCACTCCGCTCAACTTCTGACAACCCCCTTCATAGCTCCTTACGGGTTCCACTGATGGTGTGTAAATCGCATCTTCGAGGCAACCTTTTCTCATAAAAGATAGCTTCCATCAAACTCTGGTCCCTATCTTCGCAACGGTGCTTGCACACATTCACGTACCATACGGATTCCGTATGGTCTCTACATTCCACTCATCCGACCCTGAAAACATTTTATTCGGGAGATAAGTCCGGGGTTATCTGCAAAGTAGACGTCGAGGACTGTTCGGACGTTGCCGATGGCGTATGCATCGTGCTTGCACGAGAATCAAGCGAAGAAGGTGGCGAGGGAATAAATAAGATTGTCACCGCCGACAACGGATTGCTGTGGACAGCGTCTGGGAGCTCTAGCATCAATCGCTGGAAAATTCCCGAGCGACCGCTGAAGCGCGAGCTGGGGGATGATCGAGACATGTTTTCGGATCCCTGTGCTACGACCAAGCGCACCTCAACTGGAGTGGAATTACCCTGGTCACCTCGATTGTCAATTCCTCGAGGTAATGCGTTTTCACCGGTTGACTACCATATAACTCATGTGACTCTCAAGGCCGCAGGGATGACGAACCTCTTTCGCATCAAGGGGTTCCATTCTCTTCCCTCGTTCGGCTCGCCTACCCGAATAGCTCGTTTTCGCCGTCACTGCTCCTGTCCCGGGCGCGGGATACAGAGGTAGCTACCCTGTATTCTGCGGCCTCAGTCGTATCCGTTACAGGTGGGCGGTCACCGTTCAATACTGCTTTTCAGCATTCCACTGGTCTTGCACCCTCAAACTCCCAGAGAGATCCAAGAGGGCAAGTCTCAGTGACGAACATCGAGCAAGATGCCATCCACGAAACTCGCACGACCGACACAGCCCAGGAACTCAGCGAACTAGCATCGGATGCCACACCTTTCAACTCCAACCCAGGTGTAGTAATCGCAGGCACTCGCGGGCTCGTTCGAGCAGTGTTGTTGAATGATCGCATGCACGCCCTAACGGTTGATACGTCGGGGGACGTCGCTGTGTGGGATATCGTGCGTGGAGTGTGTTGTGGTTGGTACACGAAAGAGGATGTCCAGGCTGCAACCGTCCGTGAAAGCTTGGATAGCAGCGCCCGTAGCAGAGAGCGAAGCACGACCGGTGATAAGGAACGGAGTCCTCGCGAGGCCCTCGAGGCAGTCAGAGAACGTATCGAGGGGGAGGCCGTTGTCTCCGCCTGGTCGTCTGTGGACACGAAGACTGGAGTCCTCACCGTGCACATCAATGAGCGGTGTTTCGAAGCAGAAATATATGCTGACGAAACGGGCTTTGATTTGGACAAACATTTTAACGACGAGTTCAGAAGTGCGTGAACCAATCTTGGAAAATTTCGTGCTAATACAAGGTCCAAAGTTAACATTGGGAAGTGGGTCCTCCGGAACCTGTTCCTAGGGTTCGTACGGGAGGAGCAGCGCACCCGACGAAAACGAGACGGCCATGGCTCAGAGTCTAGTCCATCAGGTCACACTAACGCACATCGCGGCGTGGCATTGGAACGATTGAGCTTAGACCATAATGGTAATTTATCTAGCCCTACTGGACGCCTTTCGCCTCTCGAAACATCGAAGTCGTCGCACCTGCCAATATGTACGGCTGTTGTCACTTCTACAAGTGCATTACCGGCAACTCTCCCTGCTCTGCCTTCGGTCGCTAAGCCCTCTCCTTTACTTACACCAATGATACCCTTGAAAATTGCCAAGCCCAATTACAACCCACAATCGGCTTCGTCTGACAGGCCGCTCATGCCTCGCCC
This sequence comes from Strobilomyces confusus, assembly GCA_038093835.1. Classification (NCBI taxonomy): domain Eukaryota; kingdom Fungi; phylum Basidiomycota; class Agaricomycetes; order Boletales; family Boletaceae; genus Strobilomyces; species Strobilomyces confusus. The sequence goes on from JBBPSZ010000080.1 coordinate 6,016, forward strand.
AATTCGAACCCATGGACTCGACGTACCACTACCAAGCGCGAGCCGAGAACCTGATTATATTTCTGGGCGTGCTCGCAGACCCTCGACGGCAAGCGCTGCCTTGTCTGACAGCGACTTTTCGGGCTGGGGAGGTCCCGGCAGCCCTCCACGTCATGTTAGTGATTCCACTGGACCGCTTACCCCGGTTACACCAGGCGGTGGCTTCATGGGTCGTCTCAAAACCTTTGGAAAGGGTTCAGGTCGAAGAACAATGCACGACACTGTGCCAAGTTCTCCGGTCGCAAGCAGTGCTGCAGACACATCGATCATTCCCGAGGTAGGACTCATTCGGATTATTGCTTCAATCGCTCGCCTCACAACTGCCAGGATAGCGCCTCTGGTATCAGAACACCCTCTCAACTCATCCTGTCAACTCCTCTCGCTCCCCCTTCGTCGAGCGAAGTTCCAACTCTGTCACTTCCGCCCAACATGATGATAATGATATCGGATGAATCATATCCTGGCTGGAAAACTGTGTATCGAGGCAGCGTATCGACCACGTGGGCTGACGTATATGCTCTCGAAGAAACCATGCCACTTTGGTTGCTTGAATATATCCTCTTTAACAAGGCTATTGTACCGCCCGCCAGTAAAATCAGCTTTGTTCTGTTGCCCTGGCCGAACCCAGATCCTGATGGCGAACAACTACCCGAGCTCTTGAACGTGTACGATGCGTCGCGCGTTGACTGTGCTTCATGCTTATCGCTCGTTATGCATAGGGCTCAATCGAAGTTGACGGCGAGCAAATTTCTTCGAGTCCGGAAACTTACCCATCATGTACGTTGCCCAATTCCGAGAGTCGAGCCGAGCTCATCTCGATTCAGGTGCAAGAAAAATTAGAAAAGTTGTCGAATACAGGCAACTGCACGTCTTCCACCTCTGCTGAATCGCCCAGATCCAGTTCTCCGAGTGCTAAGACCTTCCGGACGAGAGCAGAGGAAAGGTATGAAATTGTTTGTAGCGATACGGCACTTTCGCTCGACATGACCCTTGCCGCGGTGCGACAATATTTCTGGAGACAGGCTTCCGAGTTGATCATGTATTATCGCTTGAGGAGCCCTTCAGCAGTTCGGGGTAGTGTCGATATTCCGACAATGGTGCACGCGACACCCAATGTTTAGATTTTTCTCGTTAAGATGAGTGGTAAATTATCGTATTTGACGGTCTAGTCCAGTGTTAGATGCTCTGGCCTGGAACAATGCAGCGAATTGAGAACCTGGTGAATAGATCATTCACGGTATTCGAGTGCTTCAGTGCCGAGCTTATGAAAGAGCCTATCGAGCGCCCACCTCCGATACACCGTGGTTTCAAGATGCTTGAAGTGAGTTGCTCAGTCCTGAGCCTCACTGACATCCTTGGTCACATCGTGGGACATCCCGCCTGTACATGCGTCCGAGAAAAACTATTCATTTGCTTCACGGGTTGCGTCATCGGAAGGAGAACGCGAGCTGAACAACGGATGAAATCAAAGGGATTTATTCATAGCTGACAAAGACTGGGCAATCACAGAGTGGATATCCATACACCGATCTTGACACATCTCTATGCACTGGTGGAGAGGTAAGGGTACCGAGGCAAATGGCAATGGAGCAAGGCTTACTCTGAGAGCAACCTCAGCGGTGATCCGACCAGATTCCCAGACATTGGTAATATAAGAGAGCGCAGGTACGCACGCGACTACGACGACTCCATCTGATGCATTCGCTTCTGCTTCGGTAGGATCGAGCCGAATCTCGTCCCCCAACACCGCCTGGGGAGATGCTCGAATTCAAGCTGATGGACATTCGAGAACGGAGCTCCCTTACCGCAGAACACGACGCGACAAGTCCAAACATTTCGATACCAGCGTCTGCAAGCGCAGTGCTCGCGGCTATTGAACCAGATGCTACACATCCTTCGATGCCATCGTTTTCAATGATGGTAATGAACACGTCTATGGTCGACTTCGGAAATAGTTCCAAGCACACGGACGACGCGATCGACTGATGGATCGCGACGGCCAAAGACCTGTCTTCGGCGTCCTTGGACAGAGACGCCGCTCAGTCTCGTCGAAGGCGTCGACATGCGCGAAAGCGCTCACATGAAGTGGTGATCGACGACGAGCGCACGAGAAGGGCGTGAACTTGACTTCGATGTTGAGTCTGCCCTTGTCGCTGTACGAGGCGGACTTGGACTGCCTCGGACCGTATCTGTGGCGCGTCGATGGCAAGGGCGAGACCGACGGCGAAGAAGACTCACACGGCGCATGCCAGCTTGGTCTTCTCTGTCTCGATGTACGCCGAGCCGTTGGCTTGCGTGATAAGTCCGGGCTGCAGGACTTGCGGGGGCGGAATGAGCTCAGAAGTGGCAGGATGGGACGGGTCCTACAGATGGGGCGCATGTCCGTCGACCGTCGACCGGACCGCGCGTGCCATGTCGTGGGGCGCTCCGGGCCGGGTTCGAAGACGGGCGGAGAGCTCTCTTCGGGACCGTTCACGCGCCGTCTGTCCGTCATCATGGCCAGCGACCAAGCGTCATTAGATTATGTAATAGCACCCTCGGCCATGAAGGTCTCCTTCTCTCTCTCCAACAAGAAACCGCTCGGTGCTGCCCCTCCCCTCGCCAAGCCAGCAGTCTTTGCATCGGTGGACGATGAAGACGCTCAAGACGTCCCTTCCAGCAGGAAAGATGCCCACGCGAACACATCGCATCTGGCCGCTAGCTTAACGGCGACCCAGAAGCGCACGGACAAGGAAACCAAGGTCGACGTTACAGTCTACCAGTACGACGAAGTCTGGGACAGGATGCAGCAGGTGAAGCAGAGACAGAAAGAGGCTAAAGAAGCAGATGCGACGCAACGCAAGGTGGGTGCACGTCTCTTCGTCCTCGGTCGAGCGTTCTCACCTGGCATGTCAGCCCAAGTACATCGAGGGTCTCTTGAACACCGCCGCCACCCGCAGGTTGGATCGTCTCAGAGCTGAAGAGAAGATGCTGCAACGTGAGCGGGAACTCGAAGGGGACCAGTTCGCGGACAAGGAGGCCTTTGTCACTCAAGCATACAAGGACCAAATGGCCGAAGTCCGAAGGGCCGAGGAAGAAGAGAGGCAGAGAGAAGGTTCGTCACATCATTCGTACGCGATCTCGTCGTGACCATCGAACCAGAGGCCGAAAAGAAGAAACAAAAGGGAACAACGACCGGGATGGCATATTTCTATCGCAAGCTATTGGAAGAGTCTGAGGAGAAGCACGAAGAAGCCGTCGCCGCCGCCGTCACGGAACGCAAGCCTCTCATCGGGCCCCAAGGCCCTTCCCTGACGATCACTAAGCCGGCAGACTTCAAACCGACGAGTGACACGGAACTGGCTCGGCTAGCACGTGAGCAAGGAAAGACCGTCGAACTAAACGACGACAACCAGATCGTCGACAAACGAGAACTGTTGTCTGCTGGCTTGAACCTTGCGGCTCCAAACACGCGTCGCGTCGGGCTACAAATGATTGCCAAGAAAACGGAGGCCAATGCCGAGGCCCACGTGCATCGTGCCGTTGGGACCGCAGCAACTCGCAAAGAGATTGCCGAGAGGAGGACAGCAGAAATCCATCGGCAAATGGAGGAAGAACGCGAACGGCAACAGACACAGAAAGAGAAAGACGAGGAAGAAAGCAGGCGCAGAGTCGTTGCTAAACGGAACACCGAGGTAGATGTACAGGATGCAAAGACCCGGTATCTGGAGCGGAAACGTCGGAAACTGGAAGAAAGCGCTGCCGAGGCTGCCAGAACATCGTGTGCATGTACAGTCGACTGAAAATGGATTGTACTCGTACACGACTTCCTCTGTCAACAAGACTGATTAAGGCGTTCCTCCCCCATGAGGAGTACTAGCCGTCTAAATTCTCGCAGGACAGCCGCGGCAGGGGGCCGCTTGTCTGGGTTATGATTGAGCATGGGCCTCGTAAGGTGCACCAGTTCAGGGATGTAAAGATCAGCGATCTGGCGCGGATCTCAGCAGACGCGTGGAATAAACGATGCATGCATACCTTGCAAGCTCTGAGTATGAGAATTGCTAGGGCCCACACGTCGATCATGTAAGGATTGCACGCTTGAGCACCCTCCAGCTCAGGCGGAACCTCTGTTCCTCTTGGCCAGTGGGCTCCAGGAGCAGGGTGATCATCGACTCTACGACTCAGTTCGTAATCGATGCACGCACACCTGCCGCGGTAATCGGTGAGGAAGTTGTGCAGAGATATGTCCAGGTGCGCCATGTGATTTCGGTGCATGAAGACGATGTGCTGGAGGGAAGAGACATGAGCAACAGGGTAGCACGCATTCGGGGTGCATCGTCACTTGTATGCATTGATGAATCATTGATAAAAAGTCCCGTAGCTTGGAAGGTATCTCGGAGAACAAATGGGAAGACCATTCTTCCATCACGATGAAGTAAATACCATCGGCGGGCACGTCGATCATTTCGAGCACGGCTGCATCCTGCGCGTTACGATGGGGTTATTGGAGGCGAACGTACGAACGTACGAATGCAGTGATTCAAGGGATCGCGCCGGAGGTGAGGGGAGGACAAGACTCGTACGTGCCGAGCTTCTTGGCTCGACCGATTGACGGCCTTGATCACCAGCTTCGCGCCGGTCGCACAGCAGGTCGCTCGGAAGAGGTTTTCTGGCTGTCGAGGGTTAGAAGACGGAGATACGGAAAGGGACCGAGCCAAACCAGACCGGGATCCTTGCAGAGCGCACTGTCGTCGGAGACAGGATGCGCGAGGGAGCGCGGCTCTGCCATCCCGTGGCGCCGATAGTGTTCTCTGACGTCGCGCACGGTTTCGAGCCGGTACCCCCTGGACGAGATGAGGTCGGCGTGCGTGGACCACCGGGGCGAGACGCGGGCGTTGACGTGCTCGTCGTCGAGAGACGAGTCGGAAGAGGAGGAGTCGCAACAGTCGACGGACGAAGGCATGAAGGGGAGGCCATGTCGAGGAGGATTAAATGCGGAGGGGCGTGGAGACGAACTTGCCCAGTTAGTGTCATGGAGGAGGGTGCCAAGTCCAAAAAGACGGTCTTCGTCGGCGGCCTGGGCGACGACGTGGACGAAACTGCCCTCTACGAGATGTTCGCTCCGTTCGGTGGGTAGCCCTTACCCCTTCCGTCCCATCCTCACCGCGTTCGACAGGCGACGTCGTCGAAGTACAGCTTCCACCGGCCGCCACGAACCCGTCGGACACAGGTGCACGTCGTCCCGCCCGTCGGAGCAGCGTTCTGACCCTCGTCTCAGAGCCGAAACATCGCGGCTTTGCGTTCGTCACGTTCGCCTCCCCCGCAGATGCCCAAGACGCGATCGACAACATGGACCTCAACGAACTTCGAGGGAGGGTCGTCAAAGTAAACATTGCTCGGCCGTTCAAGGCGGCCATACAGCCGGGAGCCGGAAACAGAGCGAGTAAGTCATTCACTTCGCAGCGCTGTCAGCAGATCGTCACCGTCCTCCGCCAGTCTGGGAGTCGGAGGAATGGCTGAGGCAGTATGCGAAACCGCTCGCTCAAAGCGGAGGTAAGCTTCTCTCGGAGTCCCGGGTCGCCTCTCCCTCAACCCGATGGTTAGGTGTCCAAGGGCGACGAACCGCTAACACAGCGAGTGAACAACCAGCTCCTGCTGATGCCAACGGAGAAGAAGAGGATGCGATGGATGAGTAGTTTCTTGCTTGCCGGCCGCTGGATGCCGGGTCATGCTACGCTCAAGATAAAATTCCAGACGTAATGATGTTGTTTTCTCATCTCAAAAACGTATGATAGCGACAATCAGACCACAGAATGTGTAGGATTTGGATTCAGCGCGGGGAGGTGTAAGATCGGTGTCGCAAGCAATCTCCTACCTAGAGGGTATGCTGGATGGGATACATTCAAAAATCTCTTGGGTGGCTCATGTCCGATTCCTCGAATTGTGCACGGGCCCGCTTGATATCCTCTTGCATGAATAATAGTTCTTCCATTCGGGCAAGCTTTTTTGCATCCGCTGGCCTCGACAATACCCGCCGCAGGTCTTCTACGGACAGCCGGGTCTTCCGTTGTGGTCCTCCTGCCGTGTGGCACTGTCTCGCAAGAGTCATGAAATGGACGGTCATCCAGCAGGAGGGAACGCACGACGTCGACGATAAACTCGATCAGGATCTCCTCCATCACGTTCACCGTGTCAGTCGCTGGATTCCTGTCGTCCCCAAAGCCATACATCAGGTTTTTGACTGAGCACAAGCGTCATCAGACGGGAATGCAGACTGAGAGTCGTGGAGGGACTGACGTTCTTTCGTGAAAAGTCCCTTGAAGTTGGCGTGCTTACGACCTCGCCCAGCGACGCCTGTCGTTGTACCGAGAGTCGCGCCTGTGTACGTAGGGGTGTAAGAGGAGAAGGTAGTCGGTCTCGGAGTGGGGGCCGCTGACGGGGCGGCGGTCGTCGTTGCGGCCTGCGCCGCCGATCTTGCCACCTGGGACGTGGTTTGCGTCTGTTGCTGAGGGATGTAGCTGTACGGGTACGGCCAGGCGCCATAGCCAGTCACGCCGGAAGCGTACGCGGCGCTTTGGTAGGCTGCATAACCTTGAGTGGGATACGCGCCAGGTGTTCCGGGATGGTATGCGGCGTAAGGATAGGACGTCCCCGTCGCGTTGTGTTGGTAGTGTGTGTAAGACATGTAGTCAATTACCTTGTGTGCTCTTATTATATAGTATCGTCCTCCTCGCCCCTCTCCAAGTCCCGTGCGCTGTCCATCATCTTCCGCACTCTCTGCCACTCCGTGTTAATGATACCACGCTGGTCCAGCCAATCCATGACCCTGTCCGCATCGTGAAGGTCGTGTGGAGGTGTGATTCCACCGACGTACGCAACCTTGATGAACCGGTGAGACTCGTCCTGGGCTTCGAGGATCGGTCGTTGCAAGGCTCTGTAGAGTGAATACTGCGCGACGTCACCGTCATGCAGGAGTAACACGCGCCATTGGACGGACCTCCCAGTGACTGAATTGATGATATACACGAGTCCGCGCCGCGCAGAACCGACCCAGGTGAAATTCTCGTTTGGTGTCTTCTTCTCCATCACTGTCGTCCGACTCATCGTCGGATACGTCCTGGGTATCACCGCATCAGCAAGTATTGGGAAACGACAAGCACAAAGTACCCCGAAATCATACTCATCATATGGATTTCCGGTCAGTCGTCCCAGTAACGTGGATAACCTGCCACCAAGATGACACGCATCACAGTGGGGCATCGCAAAGTCCAATCGGACCAGTGTAAGATTCGGATACGTTTCTAGGGCTTTCTTGAAATCCGATCTCCACACGGACGACGCGACGAGCGAATCACGCATCCCACTCAGTTTGCGGCGAGTCACTTGTAGTGGCACAGAAAGATATTCCTCCTCTGATTGACATGGTAAATCGATCACTCTTAGCAAATTTCGAACGGTCAGACCTTTGAGAGCACGTTCGAGAAATGGGCGCCGGTCAACCAAAGGTCGTACAGCCATATGTACGAAAAGTTGGCAGATGATCTTGAAATGATGTGTCAGGTCTTGATGAGTGGTCATACTGAATTGGAGAGGAAGTTGTGCCGGAGGAACTCCTTGTTCGTCATCATCGACGATGAAATCATGCTCGTCCTCCTCGTAGCCATCAGTCTCGTCGTCCGAAGAACCTGACTCTGCGCCGTTATCAGGCTTAGCGTCCTTGAATGGAGTCGCTGCCGAACTCCCTGACTGCTCAGCTTCGGACGACGACAGTTCGAGTACTATTTCGCCACGCTTCCTGCCTTTGAGCATTTTGTGTTATGGTCAGTCCACTGTGTCGTGTTCATCCATCGTACTCACTCTTTAGCTTTTCCAAGTTCTTCTGAAACGCAGTCATCTTGCCCCGGGAGCGCAAACGACTGTCGAGCACCTCTAGTGATACGTGTTGGCGCAGATAGTGAGAGACAGCAACAACCAACTGCTCACGGTTCTCTGCGTCAAGTATATCGTCATCGTCCTCCTCGGGGGTTGGTGGTCTTGCACCCTTGATCAACTTCTTGTGAGGTCGACCGTCATCATCAGAATCGAGAACTACTCTATTCTTTCCTTTTCGCTTTCGCCTTACCACCAGCATCTCATCCAACGACTCTTCGCTGGCTGCATGTTCGGGAATAGCGTGGGCGCCCATGAGACTCTTGCGTTTCTTTCGTCGACGCGGGGAGTGGTCTTCGTCGCTGATCTCAAGGGCCTTTGGTTCAAAGTGAATTGCATCGACATCACTATCCGCATTATTGACGTTGTCGAGACTACTGGATGAGGAACTGGAACTTTGACGTGTCCGCTTTCGTTTTGAAGGACCGGGTGAAAACGAGTCGGGAGGGGGTGACGAGCCAAGAAAACTGAGCAGTGTCTGCTGCCAGTGCTTGGATTTCTGGGGCGATGGAGACGTTCTTCGTTTTTGGGGCATCCCCAAGGTTAATTTCGTGCTGGACAGTGGACGAGATGGTGGTCTGATTCTGATAATCGCAGCCCCGCACTACAGCGTATACGACCGAGTCACAACTACAAACCCTGCTCTCCGAGTCGCGTCAAGCCGCACGAAGTCTGGCCTTTTGTGCCTTTTTAGCCTTCTCCTTCATGACCGTAGAGCCGATGAAGATGCCAATTCCCGAGAGTCCGACGACGAGCAAGAACGCTGGCAAGCGGACGGCCCATTCGCGGGCGGGGAAGTAGTTGTGTATGGGACTGGACGCGTCGAAGAAGGGCTGTGGAGATGAGACGTGAATCGTGTGGGGGAGGACGTGTACTGACGAGGAGGACGGCCCAGGTAGTGTAGTAGACGAATGCCAACGCCGCGACGAGCAGCATAGACCCTCCGAGCACCTTGTCACTCACGGCCTGTCTCAACGGCTCACCGACGTCCACTCCAACGAGCCTGGACAAACTCACCATCGTCGTCGTGGTTCAAGTCACGTTTCATCATCCATCATGATCTCCTACGCCTTTGCCTCTCTCGCCCACGTCCGCATCCTCCTTCTCCCAGTCGGCCCCGTTCCCAGAGCTTCGTTCGACGCATATGCCTCAGAGATACGCTCGTTCGACTCCATACGTCTAGGCGATATACCCGGCGACGCTAAAGACGAACGAGGTACGCTTAGCCCGTCCACCCATGTCTCCACACTCTCATGACTCCAGCCCGTTTCCTGCCGAGCCCGCTGTCGACTGGCCATCTCCACCTCAGCTTTCCGTCTCATCCAGACTCGCATGCCTACTCGTCCTTGTCCCTCTTCCGGCCCTCTCACTTCAACTTGGGCGTCATCGGCATCACTACTTGTTCTTCTTCCAATCCGCTGTCCTCCGCCTCGGATCAATTCGAAAACGCGCTGGCCGAGATCTCTCCGGAGGCCTCGACGTTCCCCCTTGCAAAAACTTGCTTCGTCTTTCATGAAGATGACGGATCCAATGCTGGCCTGGGTGAGAACCCACCTGGCCTCGCTGTGATCCCGAACGCAATGGGAAATAAGAGGTTATATATCGGCACTTTACTCGCTGACCTGTGTTCTCAAGTCTTGGGTGAATTTGGACGCTTGGTGCGTGATGGTGAGCTTGTGCTGTATATATGCCTTATATCGTTAGGTCCACACGTTGGAAACTCCGGTAGGGAACGAGTACCTGAATGCTACTCTCTTTCCTGTCCTGCCTGCCGCTGCGGAAATGCCATTTACTCTCGACTCCAACACGCACCTCTTCCAGAGCTCGCTTCCCACTCAGTCGAGTCAGCCGGAGCTCGCATCGCATTTATCGAGCCCGGCGAACAATGGATTGACGCGTAATCCGTCCACCGGATCACAGCGTCATTCCACGTTGGGTCCACCACCAGTCAAGAAACGCATCAGCGCAGTGGGAGCCGCCTCTTCTCATGCAAGGCTTTTCAAAGTTTACGGTGACTTCTTTCTCTTAGCCGGGAGGACTCAGGATGCCAGAATTTGGTCTGTGAACTTCATTTGTCTGGGCATTCCATAAATGACAACCTTGAAGGTACCAGGAAGCACTGAGCCTATTCAAGACCGGAATCGACCCTGTTTGGCAGGCGTCAGCCATGGAAGGTTTGGCAGTCATTTCCGTTCTCGACTCTTGGGCCGCTGGTCAAGGACTAGTGAGTTTTTCCTGCCGTCGACGATGCCTCTGCCACATGTCTTTGCAGCAGGCATCAGTAAGTGATGCCAAAGACCCTTGGACGGAGATCAACGAACAACTCTCACAAGCTGTGGCCACATATCTCAAGGCCAGCGTTCCGTCAGATTCCTTGCAAGATTACTCCCTGTTAGCATTCGTCTACACGTTGGCTGTTCTCCGTCAGACCTCATTGCTTTTCTGCGTTTGGTCATCGAAAGGATGGGGTGCACTGGCTTTTGTGTCAATGCTGCAACCGAGCGCTGCATCCTACTGGCAGAAAGCTGTCTCTGATAATTCTTGGGTTAACCTCGAACGCCTCAGTTCTATCACTGGCATCACGCGCGCACAAATTGCTAGTACAGTCTCACAGGCGCACGGCCCTTGGCTATTGCACCTTGGTCCTCAAGAGCGCCTTATCGTCCTGCAGTCCATGGCAAATGTCTACAGCTGCCTGGGATACAAGCGGAAGGAAGCGTACGTTCTCCGGGAAGTGATTAGTTGTGTCATGGACTTGATCGTTTGCGGTCGGGACGAAGATAATCAGCTTCGGAGGTCAGATGTCGGAAGTGCCGGGTTAGCCGTCCGCACGACAGGGCTCCAGAGCGGGGGCGACGGCACTCCCACAGGCAATGGGAGTTTGGCTTTTCGGCCGAACGAGAACTTGGAAGGCAATCAAAGCGTGCTCAAAGTCCTGACGTATGCGTGCAATGCTCTCGGCGTAGATCTGGAGTCGGTGAACGTGGCTACAACCCCAAACCCCGATGAAGAGGGCAACGTCGATCCAGATATTGTCCCCTTCGAAGCTATGCTGCTGGCGGAGTCATTGAACAGTACGTTTGGATGGCCAGAACTCCAGGTGGGAGTTGTGCGGGAAGCTATCGCGGTTGCTGAGGCACTTCCCGGTCAGTGAATATTCTTGCTACCAACGGAGTCTTATAGATCCAACAGATCAACTGGCTGTGGCTTGCTTTGCCTTATCTGCTCTTAAGACTATGCGTTCTATTCTTGTCACCAACGATCAGTGCCATCTATACCAAACAGCCTCCAGGGCACTTGCCGTAACACGGCGGCGCGGCGATACTTCGCTGATCGAGTACTGGGCCGGACATCCTGTACAAAGTATTGCTGTGCTACCGTAAGCCGTTGCATTTGCTGTTTTTGCGGTGGCTAATGACGTCCCCAGTCTCCCTTCGCACCGCCTTCCAGCTGAGAAACCGTTATCGCTACTGGCCACGAGCAGTTCGACGCCTCGCGCCAAAAGCATCATTTCGGGTTCGAATAACGACCCATTTTTGTATAACCCGCGAAAGTCCTTTAATACGCAAGTAAGCTGAGGGATATGTCCACGTTTCTTCGAGCAGCTGAACGTGTGGCTGTGACAGGAGAGAACTATTATTGTCCAAAACGAACTTGCCGAGCTAGTCGTCACTTTGCGCAACCCCTTCGTGTTCGAGCTTGAACTCCACAACGTATCGTTGATGTAAGTAGCTCAGACATCCCTATTCCTCAGAGCTAATCTCTTCCAGCACATCGGGCGTCGAGGTCGGATGCAGTACCATCTCATCTATCGTAATTCCCGCAAACTCTGTCCATGCCGCTACATTGTCTGTAGTCGCTAAGAAGCCAGGTGTCTTGACCATCAAAGGTTGCACTGTGAATGCACCTCATGGCGCGCCTAAGAGGTTTTTCCTTCCGGTATCTACGGAAACCGAAGAGGAGCAACAGTCGAGGAGGCACAGCATGATGAATTGCGAGAGCGGGCGGACTAAGTACGCGGGGCTCGACTCACGCCCGTGGGACAAGGGCGGGAAACGCTTCACCAACTTCCTAGTACCGTCCAAATTGAAAGCGCGTTTCTTGGAGTGCGTAGTTGTCCCAGAGCAGCCATTACTTCGCCTGAGATGGACTTCTCTGACGCACGCGGCAGTGATGCTTTACAATGGCGAGAAGTGTGTCAGTGATTATAACTCTTTTCATCTTTTCCTTATTGTGTTTCCAGGTCCACCATCCGACTCACGCTGGAGAACGTCTCCACTCTACCGATTGACTTTCTGACACTGTCATTTGATGATTCCACAATTGCTCCTGCACGGGAGGCATTGGCAGAGGGACAACTCGACGTTTTTGAGATATACGAAACTGAATATGATCTTATCCATCATCAAGCATTTTCGTGGAACCGTGACAAGGATGTCAAAGTCATCAACCCAGGTCAAAAGCTCGTTGTTTCCGTTGCGTGTTTTGGAAAGGCTAAATGGTGTGTTTACCTCGGACTTGCGGTTCCAGAATTTAATGATTCTCTCTAGCACCAGCGCCACTGTCCGGGTGTCGTATGCATATGTCCGTCGGGACGATGAATTGGGAGCCGTTTCTACGATCTTCTATACGAGACAGTTGACGTATCCAATGACCGTCACTGTTTACCACATGCTAGAATGCCATGACATGAACGTCATGGCTTTGAACGCATTCAGCCATATGAACACTGACTCGCTGGGGGACGGCAACCCACACGACTGGTGTTTATTCTCAATCGAAGTGCGGAACACATACGGTTTGCCATTTGAAGTTACATTCGACAGGGCTCAACAAGGCAAGGTCGGAATTTTTCCCTCGTCCGAAGGCGCACCCATCGAAGCAGATGCACTGGATACCACCGCACGCTTGGTTGTACCACCCGGCTCGACGTCCCGGCAAGCAGGATCATGCATGTCTGCGATTCTCTTGGGCTGACAGGATCTCAATACAGAATCCTCCTCCCAATCAAAAGATTCCGACTATCTGATGACGTCATTTCACGACCCATTCCCACATTGTCAGATCGCCAATTCGTTGTCTCCAAGTCCAGCTTGAGTGGCGCAGAAGAGAAGGCTCAGAGGGAACTATTCTGGTACCGCGAGGAACTGCTGGGCATTGTTCGCGGACGCTGGAAAGAGGTTTGTCTCGTCGATTCTCTACCAGTTCCGCGACCTACGACTGACTTTTCTCAGTCGAATGGGAACCGCAACGGAGATCTATCCTTGCGGCAGCAGCGCATGACGATGCACATGCTAAATGCCCTCAAGACAGACCTGACACGCATCGATTTGTCGCTGATGCGTTGCTGCCCCGAAGATCCTGATGTCACATTGTCTGGCGGAATGTTCATAGTGGCACCGCACGCGGTGGTCAACGTGGTCGCCAAGGTCACCAATACCAGTCGTGCGTCGATTGAGCCTGTTTTTTTTTCTTGCTTGCTGACACGCCTCAGTTTCGACGTTAGCGATAGTGGTGAATTTATCGACGAGTCCAGAGGACTATCTCCTCCTGCAAGGTTCGTTGACGGGCATCGCGCTGGGCCGCGTGGAAAGCGGGCAGTCAC
>JBBPSZ010000081.1:0-19557 GCA_038093835.1 Strobilomyces confusus
GACATGAACTTCGTCAGGTCCCACATTGACACCACGGCGGTACAAGCACTAATCGACATCGACACCCGCAGCGAAGTTGAACGATGGGTCGATGCGCCTGTAGAGGTCGGTGCAGTCGGCTGTTCTGTGGCTGCACATCGTTCACGACACATCATCTAGTTCCATTTCGCTTCGATTCTTTCGCCGTGGGTACGACGTGCATTCATTGCCGGTCGCTTTGGCATTGGCTCGCCGGACGAAGTCCCCAGTGAAATTGCACCGGTCGTCACTTATGGTGACGGACACAGAGCTGACTGGAACGCACATGGAAAGACCCTTCGAACGGACATCGAGACGTCTCAGAGGGATGGGGTGTCGGGGAGCACTCCTCTTATGACGGGGGCAACGCCGTTATTCCACTTTGACTTGGCTGCTGCGTTGAAGGCCGTGGAGTCCAACCAAGGCGGTCCGACAGACGACAAGGGATCGATCAAGCAGGTCGGCGCAGAGATCTCGATATGGGCATGAACATTGCGTAGACTACTTACGAGCTATTGAAATAGGACATTCGCATGTATCATGTATCCAAGCAGGTCTAACTAGATATCCTTTTTCATGGGTTGGAACGGAATAGTTACAGATTAGAGATCAATGACAGTGCGAACAAGCCAGGAAGGTGACCACGCCTTCGGCGGTGAAGTAAGGAGATAAGGAGGCATTCTCTGATTCCGCGATGGTAGTGGCACGTCTTTTGATCTGCGCTGGGTCATATAGTCTCTGGGGATCAATTCTGGTCTCCGAGATGGCAGGCTCGGGTATCGGGCGGTCGATGGGTGCCATTGGGTGGAATTGCAGGTCAGAGCCTGCCGTGAAATCGTGTGCCTGGTCCCTCTGTGTCAGGGTCATACTGACAATTTCATCCGATGTGGCGACCGTTATAACATTGCAGGGACCGAAACGGGCACTGCGTCAGTTGCGACAGGTATGGCGTGCTTCACTCCCATATGAATGATGCATATAAGCTGGCCCCGCTGCCTCACTGGCCATCCGACCGTGCTCATCCTTCCTATGGCGTCCACCGCAAAACGTCTCGGAAAGAAGATCATAGCATATCCAGAAGACAGCGTACCAGTCATATCCTCCTCTGCCTACATCCAGAGTCATATCAGGGATCCAAAGCAAGGGGTCAGTCTCAGGGGAACTTAACTCACCGGCGTCGCTCACGTTCCCTGCCGCAGACAATTGACTATTTCAAAAGCTTATTCCCGATATTCGGATGGATCACGCGATACAGTACGTCCAGGCTAAAAGCAACCGTGGGCGCGCTGACGCAATCATCACTTCGTGTCAGATGCCGGGTGGTTGACGGGTGATCTCATTGCCGGTCTGACGGTCGGTATCGTGCTCGTCCCCCAGGGGATGTCGTACGCCCAGGTAGGCATCGCTTTGCTCCACTCTCCTCTTTCTCGCTGACAGCTCTCTCAATCCAGCTTGCGACCCTCCCCCCTCAGTATGGCTTGTACTCTTCGTTCGTCGGCGTACTAACATACTGCGTACGCGCTTCACTGCGAACATTCCGCAGGAACTTACACTCGCTTTCCCCCAGTTCTTCGCCACTTCCAAGGATGTGTCCATTGGTCCCGTCGCCGTCATGTCCCTCACGACCGCTCAAATCATCGCTGAAGTGAATTCCAAATTTCACGGAAGATGGAGCGGACCAGAGATCGGAACAACGCTTGCATTCTGCTGTGGCTTCATCGTCCTAGCAATAGGACTGCTGAGGCTCGGCTGGCTGGTCGAGTTCATACCTGCGCCAGCAGTCAGTGGTTTCATGACAGGCTCGGCGATCAACATCCTCACTAGCCAACTCCCCGGCTTGATGGGCATTACTGGTTTCAAGTGAGTCACCCGCCATCGATCATCTGCCATTGTTCATGTCCGATCTCCATAGCACGAGAGCTGCTGTGTACAAGGTGATCATCAACACTCTCAAGGGCTTACCAAGAACGAAGCTGGATGCTGCATGGGGTTTGACGGGCCTCATCTCACTCTATATCATCCGCTATTCTTGCACGAGACTACAGCGTCGCTTTCCTGGAAGCGGTAAGAAATAATGGTTTGAGCTACCACGTTTCTGTAGAGTTCACCTGGTGTTTGCCAGCCCGGACGTTCTTCTTTATCATGGTTTCCAGGAATGCGTTCGTCATCCTGGTCTTGACGATCGCAGCTTGGTTATATTGCCGTCATCGGCACACCGCCTCCGGATATCCTATCAAGATCCTCCAAAATGTTCCTAGGGGATTCCAGGATGTCGGCGCCGTCTCGATCGACCCAGAATTAGTGTCAGCCCTAGGCTCTCAGCTACCTGTGGCTACCATCATTCTTTTCTTGGAGCACGTCGCCATTGCAAAATGTACGTTTAGACAAATATATGCAGAGCAAGTCGCTGATGGATATCTGTAGCGTTCGGTCGGGTGAACAATTACAAGATTAACCCCAGCCAAGAGTTGATCGCAATCGGCGTCGCGAACACCATCGGAAGCGTATTTCACGCTTACCCCGCTACTGGATCCTTCTCGCGTTCCGCGTTGCAGTCCAAGTCCGGGGTTCGCACCCCTGCCAGTGGTATAGCGGCCGCCATCGTGGTCATCGTTGCGTTATACGGTCTCACGCCTGCATTCTTTTGGATCCCTACTGCGGCTCTCTCGGCGGTCATCATACACGCCGTCGCCGATCTGGTGGCCACACCCGCTCAGGTATACACCTACTGGCGTGTGTCACCCCTGGAATTCTTCATCTGGCTTGCTGCAGTCCTCGTCACCGTCTTCTCGACCATCGAAGATGGCATCTATACCTCGATCGTTGCATCACTGGCCCTCTTGCTCCTCCGTGTTGCTCACCCGCGTGGTTATTTCCTGGGCAAGGTCACACTCACAGACCCACAGAGCAACGGGGAGAGTCGTGAAGTCTTCCTTCCTCTCCGCCCAGATGGTGTTACCAACCCCGAGGTCAGGGTCGAACCGCCGGCACCAGGCATTCTCATATACCGTTTTGAGGAGAGCTACCTGTATCCCAATTGCTCGATCGTCAACTCGGTGATCGTGGACTACGTGAAGGAGAACATTCGTCGCGGCATCGACGTCGGTGCAATTAAACTTCAGGATCGACCGTGGAAAGACCCGGGACCCATTTCCGGCGGCGCGGAAGCAGCTCAGGCGGCGAACCTGGCGAAGCCGAGGCTTCGTGCGATCATCCTTGATTTCTCTGGAGTGTGAGTTGTGGGATCGCACGTTAACATCGCGTTGTCGTGACATGAACTTCGTCAGGTCCCACATCGACACCACGGCGGTACAAGCACTAATCGACACCCGCAGCGAAGTTGAACGATGGGTCGATGCGCCTGTAGAGGTCGGTGCAGTCGGCTGTTCTGTGGCTGCACATCGTTCACGACACATGACCTAGTTCCATTTCGCTTCGATTCTTTCGCCGTGGATACAACGTGCGCTCATTGCCGGTCGCTTTGGCATTGGCTCGCTGGACGAAGTCCCCAGTGAAATTGCACCGGTCGTCACTTATGGTGACGGACACAGAACTGACTGGAAGGCAGACGGGGAGACCTTAAGAACGGACCTCGAAGCACACGGGACCTCCCGACCTTCTCGCACACTCGAGAGGGAAAGAGTGTCTGAGAATGCCCCTCTTCTGACCGACGCAACACCGTTTTTCCACTTTGACCTGGTTTCCGCCTTGCGAGCTGTAGAGTTGTCCCATGTCAACTTGAGAGACGACCAACTATCGAAGGTTGACGAAGACATGTCGGTGTCTCAGGTCGTGAATGCGGTGTAGTGCGGCAAATTTAAATTTATTCATGTAAATTAGTTGTACACTTACTACGGGTTGGAATGGACTGTGTACATAGAGTTTTGCAACTTTGACTGCTCTCCAGAGTCCAGATGCGCTACAGTTGGCGAGCACTCACGCCATACACCCGGGCTATGGGCCGCTGCAGACAATCACCTACCAAATGAATGCCATACATCCAAGGAAAGAGGCAAGCAAGCCACGAGGTACTTCAAGTTGGCAGTGCAATAAAAATCTGCCCTATCCGCCGAGGAAACAACGACTCGTTAGCTGTGCAATACGATTTCGTGCGGATTAATTAGTCAACGAATGGTGATGGGTCAGTTACTTGCCATATATGCCATGGGGGAGGATTTCGTCATGTAGAAGCCGACCGTCCTGTATGGTAGTTTCAGTGGACGAGAAGCCTGATGCATCAGACGAACTAAATATATACTCGATGTAAGGCTAACCCAGTTGCCAATCAAGACCAGTGTGGAGTGGTCGAATGGACTCACCGTAAACACTCTACATATACTTACATTCGAATCGAGCCCCAGTTATGTATACCTCACGAGTCGCGAGTCAGGTCTGCCGAACCGAAGCTTGAAATTGCCTTGACAGGCACCTATGAGTATTGTAAGGACACCCACCAAGAGTTCCTGTCTTAGCACTGGGAACGGGACGATTCAATAGAGTCTGTCCTTGGGTGCACCTCGAGCTCGGTGCCAGCGCACACCGTCGTTGCGGTCTGCTGCCAGCACGGGGCACGTCGGAGGATAAACCGGTAACGGTCGACGCGACGCTGGTGTCCCACGTCTTCGGTCACCGAAACTCCGCGTCCATCCTCTCATGTTCCGGGTCGTCCGGTTGGGACATGTCGCACCACAGGCGCACAGACGTGTTCCATTGTCGCTGTTGCGGTCGCTCTCCGTGACCTCGACGCGTCTGGCTGGCCACAGCAAAGTACCAGTCGTCCTTCGTCGTCCTCCGGGTCTTTCACGCTGACCCCTTCCCTAGTGGTCGAAGATAAAGCACCGCAAAGGCGTCGGAGACGCTAAAAAGTCCAGAATCTACGGCAAGGCTGCTCGCGTAAGCCCTCTCCACCACCATGTTTCGTTGGCAGGCGCTCATACGTCCGCAGGACATCGTGTCCGCCGCCAAGGGTCGGTTCTCTCTCCAGAAACCCGTTCCACGAATCTCATGTTTCCATAGCGGGCGGGGCCACGAACCCAGAGGACAACAGCCTCTTGGCCATCGCCATCCGGCGAGCGAAAGAGGCTGGTGTTCCCAAAGAGAACATCGAAAATGCGCTCGCGAGGGTACGCTATGCAGCCCAGTCCCAGCGCCACGACGTTGATGACGCCCCTCACAGGCAGAGCGCGCCAAGTCCCACGGACAAGCCATGCTGTTCGAAGCCATCTACGAAGGCGCTATCGGCCTCATCATGTGAGCGTGCGCCTCGCAGAGGACCCACACACGGACTGACGGTGCAGGTCCGCAGAGAGTGTCGGTCGGACAACGTCAATCGTACCGTGAAGCAGGTCAAGGATCTCTTGGGCTCGTACGGGTACGCGATCCCGCTCTGCGGGCTGCGGGTCGGTGTCCTGACGCGTCCCTTTCTAGGGCGCGCTCGGCTCCCGTCAAGTTCATGTTCCAGCAGCGGGGCTACGTCAAGGTGCGCATCGGCGACGACATGGAGGCGCTCCTGGAACATGCCATGACCGTGTGCTCGATCGACTTTGCGGAATGGGACGACGACTATGGGCAACGTGGCGTGGAGGTGAGCAAGCGTTCGTGTGTTCGCTCAAGGCGTCTCCCTTGACACGTCGTGCAGCTGGTCTGTCCTCCGGAAGACCTCGGCAAGGTCACGAAAGCGATTGCCGATTTCGGGTCGACGTCCCCGCTTTGCGAAGTGCTCACATGCGAGGTCAATTGGGCACCGCTCGAATCGCAAGGGGCAGGCGAGGATGCCGAGGAGATGGGACGTCTGGAAAGTCTGATAGACGCACTAGAGGAAAACGACGACGTCGAGCGTGTCTACACGACGCTGGAACCGAACCATTTGGTCGCTGATGTCTCATAAAGCACAGTCTAGAGAGGGTTGGTTACACGCCACCTCAAAACCGTGAATTCATATATCCCGAACCTGAACTTTGAAGGGGGAAGAAACCCTTTGCCCTCTCGGAAGACTGGCCGCAATGTCACCAGTGACAACGAAAGCGAACCCCTTTACGCTCCAGGCAGGATGTTGACCTCGCGGTCGCGATGGCTCCCTCGCTCCACCAGCTCATGCCTCGGGTATAGGTCTCTCTCAAGGTGACTTAGGTCATCTGCCATTCCATTCCCTCAGTACGTCGACCAGCCGCGTTAATGAGAGGGTGACGATCGTTTCTTATTCATACATTCATATAACTACAGCATGGGAGACGGGTTTCACTCGTACGTGAAATCGGCCCTAGATCCGTAAATCTGGGTGAAGACGTATCCAGTCACGACCTCCACCTCCGCCCAACTGAACAAGTCGCGCCTCCGAAGCTTGGTGCACGTACACCTTGAACCCGGGCACGCCTGCGCGAGCGTATACGCCTCGATCCAACAGCGGGCCTAGGACTGACCTGAGAGGTTGATGCGAGCCCTCGGCACGCATTCGAACGAGAACATCTATCAACGGTTGGAACTGGGCAGGGATGGAAGCCCAAGATGAAGCACCGACCTGTCGGTTAGACGGCGAGGGTGGAAGTGTGTTGCCATGTTTGGGTGAGGCGAACTGGGGTGAACCAAATCTTGGCGATTGGAAGGCCGTAGCCTGCTCCATTGGCGGGGTCTTGGGCCGGGATAATAATGGACTCTGGATCGCTCTCGGTGGCTCCGACATGGGTGACGAGATTCCACTCGAGAGATGTGCTGGAGTCACGCCATCCATCCCAAACCAATTCGGATGCAATGCGATCCACGCGCCGCCGTCCGTGCCACCAAGCTCGATTATGCCCGCTTCCTCAGCCAGCGCACTGTAATCTCGGAATTTCAACACGCCGGCGCGTCGATAGACTTGTTTGTCCGTCTCTAGGAGCTCCACTGCGATCGTCGAACGTGAAGCACGGATAATACCTCTCTCCCGGGCTGCGAGCAAGAGACGAACGAGTGGTTCGAACTTTCTCCAGGCTTGACCTTGTCCGGTTTCATCACGTTCATATGATTCTGGAGCAGTAAACGGCGATGAGGGGAAAGAGCCAGAGGAGAGCACGGACTCGGAGCTTGGTGTCGAGCGACCGAGAGCATTCGAGGCACGCGAAAAAGCGCTGAACTGGGCATCGACGCGGTCGGAGACCCCTGGCGGAGTTGGGACAGCGGGCGACGCGCGTTTGCATGGAGAGGAGTCGGCGAGGCCTGCCCCCACGTTGGTGCTCGACAGGGAATACGTCGAGAGATGCGTGGCGCAGGTGTGGTAATTTGACATGGGCGTGTCGGCCGTATCACGCGTCCCGCCGTCCGAGCGTGTGGTATGCGGGATGGACCGTACGGAGTCTGTATCGCTGTCGTCATCGAAAAGGAGACGGGAGACGCGCTCAATTTCTTCGGGGTCATCAGGGTCTTTTCTTTTTGGGGTCTTTGCTGCGGCCGAGATCGGCCTAAAGGCTGTGCGGGACGGCTTAGCATAAAAGCTAGGAGGGGTCGTCGTCTTTGGCACGACGAAGGGCGATCCAGGACCGTTGAGGCTGTGTGAAGATAGAACGCTTGGTCTGGCAGAGTCGGGCATGGGTCGACTGGGTTCGAGAGGGGAACGAACGATGATGGACGAGGGGGGACAACTGTCATGTGGGGTTAACTCGAGCGTGTCGAGCGACGACAGTTCTGGGGGACCGCGCTTTACGGGACCGAAGACATAGGTGGCATCGGAAATGCTTGGAATGGACGGTTGCGAGCCCTTCGCGGGCGTGTTCTGCTCCACCGCGAGGGGTAATTGCTCAACGGCAGTCGAGCTGCGTGCCCGCGTGGATCCGGTGGAGTCGGACGCGCCTCGAGAACGCGAGGGCGTTTTGGGGACGGACGGCACTCCGCGTGAGTCGCTCCCCGAGCTCGTAGACGCCGAGGTAAATTCCTGAGCGAGACCGAGGCTCGCCGTGTTCTTGCAGTGTCTCGACGGTTCAAGAAGCTCGCGAGTACTCACGCGTTGAAGCCTCGAGGCTGTTTGCGAAGCAGAAGAGGATGTAGCGTCCGGGTCGGGAATTTGCAATTCCTTGAGGAGCTTGGTCACGACGTCGGGATCCAGCTCTGGATAGGGCTGTCTGACGGCTTGCGCAGAGGTGCCCGATGTCCTCAGTGCGGCCGCACCCCAGTCGACGACGAGGGACGCTTGACTCTCGAGGCTGGGTGAGGTGTGGGGAGAGGAGGGAGCGACCAATATGACATGGTACTTGCGAAGCTTGAGGGTGGACACGGCGTAAGCGTAGTCACGATCGCCGGCAATGAGAATGATGGTGGCGGGGGCGGGATGATCGACGGCGAAGGCCAGCATGTCCACTTGGGAAGCTCGATGAGGAAAGAGAAGAGAGGGGGAGGAAGGACGCGGACCTAGGATCATCTTGTCCACGACGTCTTTTCTGCCGTTGTGGGGACAGTCTACGAGAGAAACGCCGGAAGACTGAAGCTCGGAGCGGAGAGGGACGGACTTTGCGGACTGCGTCGACACATCGAGATAAGCACGGAAGGTGGTGACGGAGCCGAAGAGACGGGCTATGCGACCGATGTTGTGGACTATATCGTAGCCGAGACCGGTCGAGCTCGAGGGGGGGTTGCAGTTCTCTGCGAGGGTCAGCTGGTGCGCGGGCGGGGAGGCGAGGGAGGCTGACCGTAGTCCCAGAATATGGCGACGTGGGCGTGAACTGACATGGGGGACTAGGAGGGGACAAGGGGGCTTTGTACTCGGTGGGCGACGGGACAGCGTGGAGGACACATGCAGGAAGAGGCAGTGATGGAGAGGCGCATCCTGCGGAGAACAAGGATGCACAGCAGCCCCGCGCCACAGCATCGACACGTTTACATTACGGACACGAGATATCTACGTCTACTTGACCTTCCGCTGGAGCTTGCTGAGATGGTAGTTGATGGACGGCCTCTGCGGCTTCGGGTGGACGGGCTGCGGCGGAGTCAGCGCGACGCAGGAGAGAGCGAGCCGGCGACGGACCGTCGTGCGCATGCAGCTGAAGAGGGCGTCGGCCACCTGCTTGCACTTGGCGGGATCCGCAGAGAGCACGTCGCCGGTGGCGGCCCAGCAGCCGAGCATGGCGACAAACTCGGGCTTGCACGGCGACGGACGACGGACTGCGAGACGTTCAGCGGCGACGGGGACGACGGGGACGACGACCCACGCTTTGTCGGTCTGACCTTGACCTGGGCGATGTGCACCATCAGAAAAACCCGGGGTCGGCAACTCCCGAGGCGAGGATGAACAAGAACAACTCGGGTGGGTCCAAGGACGCGACGGCTCGGCGAGTCTGACTGGCCTCGTCCCAGCGGTGAAGCGGATCATGCAAGAGGCGAGGGAGCTCGCAAACGACCCGTGCTCAGACTACCACGCCGCCCCGCTCGAGGTACTCTTTCTTCGCGTCTCCTCGTCGCTCCCACTCACCTCTCCGACCAGGACGACATCTTCGTACGTTTCAGCGTCCCTCGCCCTCTGCCCTCTTCATGTCCCCGTCCAGGAATGGCACTGCACCATCAGAGGGCCGTCCGGCACTGAGTTCGAGGGCGGCCTCTATCATTTCCGCATATTGCTCCCCGCAGAATACCCTTTCCGGCCCCCCTCGCTCATGATGCTCACCCCAAACGGCCGTTTCGAACTCAACACAAAGGTTTTCATCTCTCTTACCCGACGCGTCCATATTGACTCACAGATGTCGCCAGATTTGCATCAGCTTCACAAACTGTTCGTCTCTTCCCCGTTTCACACGCGGTCTAGGCTAATCCATCCGACAGATCATGAGGAGGAGTGGCAGCCTGCCTGGGGCGTGCGAACGGGTATGTTGCCCCTCGGTTTTAATTCAATCTTGGCCGACCCGCCGTCTGTAGCTATCCTTGGCCTCCAGGGCTTCTTCCCATTCAAGGGTCCGGCAGCCAATGGCGTTGGATCGGTCGAGTACCCTGTCTCGGAGCGGAAACGTTTGGCACACATGCAAGTCTTGATATTAATCGCCCCGCCTGCGCCCCTCTGACAATTTGCCATACTCAAGATCGCGCGATTGGGTCTGCCCCAGGTGCCGGCAGACCAACTTGGAATGCCTTCCAGACCCGCCACAGCACGCCACCACGACCCTGAGTGAGTCCGCAGAGGCCCGAGGACTTTCGCCCGCCCAGGATCGGTTGGACCCTCCTGTCGGACCGTCACCCACGCCGTTACCATCCGCCCCAGAACGTTCCTCTGGTCCGGGGACTGCGATGTCTGATCCCGATCCGACCTCCATCTCGACGCTTGTTACTGAATCTCGGCCTTCAATCGCTGCAGAGAATGCCGGCGACGTGGAGGCCATCCGTGGATCACCGCTGGCCCCCCGCCGTCGCTCGCACCGGCCTCCGCTGCTGCTCGACGCGGCCATCTGCGTCTTGCTCGCGCTGGTCGCCGCGCTGTTGTGTCGAAGGGCCTTGTGAGTCGCCTGCGGTGCGACGGATCTGGTCGGTCGTATGTATAGCCTAGAGCATGTACCCCACGTTACACAGCTCCGGCGGTTTCTAGACCGAGCATTGCGTGCCAAATGAGTGCGTTTTGATGAGCCAGATCTGGGGCGATTTGTCAACATCCTGGATATATAGGTTGTCCGACTCCTCGACGTCCTCACCATCGTCTGCCATGTCCGTCTCCGTCGTCGTCCACGACACCATCGCCCTCGCAGGCTCAAAGAGGCGCTCCTCCTTCCTCACCTGCCCGAGGCGTCC
Organism: Strobilomyces confusus; assembly: GCA_038093835.1. Taxonomy (NCBI): domain Eukaryota; kingdom Fungi; phylum Basidiomycota; class Agaricomycetes; order Boletales; family Boletaceae; genus Strobilomyces; species Strobilomyces confusus. Next base: position 10,753 of record JBBPSZ010000081.1, read on the forward strand.
TGACCCGGTCCCTATCCCCCCCTCCCTCGTCAACTCCCCCTACATCTCCCCAGACAGCGTCTTCTATCGCAGAATCGCCCTCCCCAGATGGCCCTCCCACGAACACGACGAGTGGCTCCGGGACATGGTCCCCCTCGACCAAACAACCCCCGGCGCGGACGCGGACCCGAAATCTGAACCAGAGAGATCGCACGACCCCGCCCCTTCTCCCGCCGCGTCAGACACCTCCTTTGGAGGCTCGTTCTTCCCCTCCTCGTCTTCCCTCTTCCCCCCGTCCCCCTTGTTACGCCCGCGCCCGACCACCCCTGATGTACCCGCCCCCAAGCGTGCACAGTGCGGCTCGGGCCATGGTCCGTCGCCCCACACCTGATCACGCTCGCCTCTCCGCTTTTTACGTCGCGCATGACTGTGATGAAACGTTGTTGACACGAGGGGACGTTACAAAGGTGGTCCCATCTTTCCTTTTGCTTTTCATTTTTGGGCTTTCTTGGGTTTTGAGTGGGTACTGTTCAAATCTCGGGTACGATGGTCTTCTATGTTGTCACCTTTGGGCATGTCTGGGTGTTTTCGCTTCGTCTCTATTTATCTTGATCAATCACACTCGCGTATTGTATCTCTTCAGTTTATCACTAGAACCGACGCATGGTCATCGTTATGTATTACATGTACTACAACAACCCTACATAGAGGTCCATCACTTTTTCTTCCCAGCGCTGACAGAGAGGACCACGACGTCTTCGTCCTCTAGGTTGAAGCTTGCGATCGTGCTGGAATTCGTAAGCATTTTGCCCATGTAAGATATTCGCATCTTGGAAGCGGGCAGCGTGCTCCCCGTGGCCTGGATAAATCGCTCTCGAAGCGTCGAAACCAGTAGCGTGAGCGGCAGTTCCGAGATGGTGACCATCTTCCCATCTAGTTTCCATTCCGGCTTCGAAGGTTCGCTGGGAAGTTGAACGTTGAGCGAGATCGTGTACGGGTGCATGCTGATCCAATCTGCCTCGGGATACAAGGCACCGCCAGGGAGCTTCGCGATTTTCTGCCTCTTGATCTGGGGCTGTTCTTCGAGGCCCTCCATTTCGTCCGCGCTTCGTACCATGCCAGCCTGTGGACCGCCCATCCCGGGCATTCGAGCAGGATGCATGCCAGGAGGGGGCGGCTGGAACCCAAAGGGTTGTACAGCATCTGGACCCTGATAGTGAAGTGGTGGCAACATCACCGGCGGAGGTTGGTTGGTGTACACAGAAGCTGGCTGGGGTCCTGAGGACACGGTCGCGGCTGAATACGCCGGATGAGACACAGAACCTGGTGCCTGGATGGGTGGGGCCGGTAACGACGCGGGGGCCGGAGGAAGCGTTGTCATCGGTGGAGGTGGAGCAGCCGCGGGACCAATACCAGGCCCGATCGCGTTGGCATCCTGTGGCCCAAGACCTTTTGCGCGGTGAATAGCAGCGATTTGCTCGTCGAAGTTGACATTGAGGGAATACTTGTCCATGGTGCTGACTTTGGTTGCGGTGTGGCCGTCCCAAACGACCTTTTCTCTCTCCTTCCGACGTTCTCGTTCCTCCTCTTCCTCTTTCTTCCTGCGCTCCTCGTCAGCTTCGGCACCAAAGATATCGACACGTGTGCGAGCGAGGTCCTTGAGTGACGAGACGACATCGGCACCACGCAAGAGCTCCGAGGCTTGAACTTTGCGGGCTTCCAAGGCGTCTCGTTGCGACTTCCACTTGGGGTCCAGCAGTTCAATGCGCATGTGTTCGTCGAGTTCGTCCACGGGAATCTGCTGACCACAGATAGCGCAAGTCGTGAGCGCAGACGTTTTCTTGGCACCGACTGACAAAAGCGCTCGTCAGAGAAATCTGGGCCGCTGGTAAACGAGGAAAGAACGCTCACGCTTGGGCACATAGTCTGACTTGATTTTCATTGGGCCTGCAGCGTTGGCATTAGCCTGCATGACCCTCGCACGTTCCAACTCGCGGGCCCTTTCTTCCTCCTCGCGTTTCTTGCGTTGCTGTGCTTCGTCGTCCTCATCTTCACTTTGTTCCATCGCAGCATCCTCGCCGTCCACCGCAGGAACACCTGCACCACCCACGGCGGCAGCAGCTTCCGCCTCTGCTGCGGCTTGTCTTGCACGGTGAGCCTCGATGTCATCGGCAGTGGTCTCCATGATCATCGCGGCCATACGTTTCTGCGCCAGAGTCATGTTTTCTACCTCCTGCACGCTCATCGGTGGAGGCAGTTCCGAGTTTGCATCGGCGACCGTGAATTCGATGGTCTGGACGATGGCGTAATCGTGCCAATCGATTTCAGCAAAGGCCACTGCAAATAAAGAAGTCAGTGTCTCTGAATCACAGGATTGGACTGGTCGGGACGTACGTTTCTCTGCTTCCTGATCGTCGTGGCGCTTCTTGTCCTTTTCCCTCTTGAGACGTTCCCTCCGAGCATATTTCCTCGATTGTTCGAGGGCCTTCCACTGTGATCCCTCCTGCGCGCGTTCCCGGACGTACGCCAGAGTCTCCTTGGTCGGGTACAAGACCTTCATGTACTGTTCGACCAAGCGGTTGAAGTAGCCGAAGAGCGAATGGTTGGGGCGCAGAAAGTCGAATTGGTAATTACGCCCTTCCATTTGTGACAGGGCGGCAAGAAAACCGCGTCCACGGCGAGCGGTGAAGAGGGCGGTCAGTCTCATAGTATCTCTGTCAGGAATGAGTTTCGATTCAAAGGTAGCCGGACGCGAGACTCACAGATCGATTGGGCTGATGCTTGGCATGTCCATGACGAACTGGGGCTGAGGTGGTTCGAGTCCGAGGTCCTCCTGAACGGCGGGCGGCTTTTCACCCTCCACTTCCGTCTTCTCCTGAGATGCTTCCTCCACGTCCTCTCCGGCAGATATGCGGTCCATACGATGCCTATAGTAAGCATGATAAGGGTCGGCAGGGTTGAGGAACGAGAACTTGGGATCCTGACGTTGGTTTTCGCGAATCTTGTCCTCGAACTGTGGGGGGTTGACGGAACGCGCGACGAAGAGGGCAGTCCTGTCGATGACGGCTGAAACGACGGGTGAGTACGAAAGGACCAGGCGGGAGTCGCTCACATTTTATTTCTGGGGGAGGGAGAATAAGACCGCTGGTGAATCTGAGAGAGGGTTCCTTCGCCATGTCGGCGTCGCCGTCCATCGTCTGTGTTTCGACGGCCATGGTGGTCGGGAGACTCGGTCAATTGAATCGGAGATTGAAAATGGAGCGGCATATCTCGGCGGGCGTGGTCGATGCGGGTCATGTTCCGTCCAACGTCGGTCGCGTTCAGCGGTCTCTTGTGGTGAGTCGGCCCCCGGCTCCTCTGCGAAAGACTGACCCCAGCGCAGGAAGACGCCTTGGAAGTTGTCCGTGACGCGCAAGGCGAACGCCCGTGCCCGCCTCAAGAAGGTGGACGCCGTCATCGAAGCCGTCCGCGCGAGCGGTGTCCAGTGCAGAGCCTTGGTGCGCCGTCCGTCGACCTCTTCAGAACGACCTGACCCTCCCCAGGACCGTGCCCTGCTCTTGCCCAAGGAGCACGAAATGGACCCAAAAGACAAATACACCGTCTTCAGCTCGACCGCTCGCGGGTACCGCAAAGGCATACACAAGGTGCCCAAATGGACCAGGGTGCGCGGCCCGTTCACACCGCCAAACGCTCTTCTCACATTCGTTTTCTAAAGCTGACCCTCAGAGTCAACCCGAAAGGATTCTGATCTATGGTATGTCGGGCACGTTAGAGCCAACGGTGGACCACCGCTAGAATAGCACCACGTGTATTTTCCCCTGCCTAATTCCCTCCAGCACCTTGGGCGCCGCAAGCACCGTTTTGAAAATCTCGTCCCGGGTCTCTGGTATGTCCAGCAGGTTGCGCTTCTTGGCATCCCTGAAAGAGACGTCAAGAATAATGTGCGTGAGCTGGGACACGGACAGTGCGTCTGGGAACGATCAATCGAGACCGGCTTCGTGGGGGTGGCGCTCGGGCTCACCTGTCTCACAAAGCAGTTTCCCCATTCTACCCGGCGTTCCAGCAGCTGAGCCAATCTTAGTCCGTTTAAGATATGCAACGTGTTCTTGCAGCTTGAAATGTTTCGCGAACAGCTTAGCCACATCACCACCCTTGTCACCACGCAGTCTCCCATCCTTGAGAACTCGGGTCACATCTGTGACCCGGAGGGCGGCTCCGGCAATGTACAGCAAAGTCGGTGTACCCGGTGACTTTGGACGTTGCGAGAGCCTCTTGTGTAAAGTGGGGAGCGCTAATCGAAAAGAGTCATGTCCCGAAAGGTAGAGGAGGGACGAGGAAAGAGACCTTTGATGATGAAATCAACCAGACGATCCAACGACCTCGACTCCGTCCATTGCGTCGTGTCCGTAATTGCTGTTTCTATCTGCGGTTCAATCAAGATTACAGGAAGCAGTGTGTGTCGGACGGACTGACCGGGAATGGACATGTCGTTGAGCTCGAGTCTGGTCAGCTTCGGAAATGTTTTGGCTTGCATGGCGGACATGTAGTCGGCGAGTTTCTGGGCCGGTTGCGCGGCCATCGAGGGCGGTTCGAGGACCTCTACCGTCTCTGCGAGTTTCCGTCTCTGCGCGCCTGTCACAAGGTGTTGGGACTCGGAAGGGTTGCAAGTGACCTTTGCCCGCCTCTCCTTCTCCTTTTCTCTGCGCTTGCGTTTTGCCAGGGTTGCCTTGCCCTTGGAGACGGGTTCGTCCTGCTCGGCATCCTCGTCGGCGCTGAGGAGGCGATCGATGTCATCGCCGACACCCTGGCGCGCGTCAAAGAGAGCGTCCTCGTCGCCAGAGGAGGCCACGAGGTCATCTGGGACGAAGTCGTCCTCGAGGTCGTCGCCGCGCTGTGCGTTCATGTACGAGCTAGGGAGGAGATTCAAGAAAGAGACCAATGGGGAAATGGAACGTAGACATGTCTCCCCCGGGTCGAGCTGACAGCCAACATGAGCTCAACATGCTGTAGCCATCCTCCCCTTGTTTCAGAGTCTTCTGCACGCCCTTCCTCCTGCATGCCCTTCCTCCTCCTCCCCTTCCTCGTCCTCTGCTTCCTCACTCTCCCTGTCGCCATCGCCGTCCTCTTTCGCAGATACACAAAGACTGTCACTCCACAGTTGCCCCCAAGCCCAGTGCTCGCCCCAATGCCCTTGATAACCCATCTACCGCCCGTCGGGGTTCTCGACGAGCGGATTCCCCTCACGAAGAATCTTTTCTCGGCAGACTCGCTGCACACCGATTCCGTCGCCGTGAAACAACCTTATGACGCATTTCTCGTCCTCGACGTCGAGGCAACGTGTTTCAGAGGAACCGGCTTCGAGTGGCCGAACGAGATCATCGTACGTCCAAGTTTCGTCTCGGCGATTCCTGTTCATACAGCGGACAAAGGAATGGCCCGTGTGTCTGTTACGCTGGCAAGACAAATCTCTCAAGGGCAAAGCCAGCCGATTGGTGATCGTCGACGAATTTCGCAGCTTCGTCAAGCCGACGTGGAGGCCGCAGCTATCGCAATTCTGCACCGAGTTGACAGGTATCACTCAAGTCCGTCCTCTCCTCTTTCGTCCCTGCCGTCCCATCATCGTTCCGTGCAGGCACAAGTCGACTACGCTCCGACGTTTCCCAAGGTCCTCAAGATGTTTGCGCGATTTCTAGTCCAACACGGACTGATCGATCCCAAGAACGGCAGACCCTTACAACGGTTCTGCTGGTGCAGCGACGGCCCGTTCGACGTGAGAGATTTCGTAGTGAAGCAATGCTTTATATCCAATGTTGGTGTCTTGAAATCGACTGCTAAATCAGACTTCGTTCGAGCGCTACAATGTGATGCCTTGTTTGACAGATACCAATGCCGTCATGGCTGAGGGGCGACGTCCTCGACGCACGCAAGGTCGTCTCTGTTTGGGCGGCCATGAATAGAACGTCGGTATGTAACTAACCCCCCATCGCTTAATGATCGTCTTTCATTTGGCTTTTATTGGCAGTTCCCGCCCAGCTACCACTTCCAGTCGCTGAACATAACACAGCAGCTTTGTGCCCTCAGACTGGGACCCTTTCAAGGGAGACCGCATTGTGGGATCGATGTCAGTAAGATATAGCGTGTTTTGTCCCATCGTCGTGTTGACGACTCGTGCTGTCTCGCACGTAAATCAGGACACTCGCAACATCGCACGCATCGTCATCGAGCTCGCCAGGCGCGGCATCCGTCTCGAACCCAATACTCCGATAAATCCAAACAGACGGTGGCAGTGGATGGGAGGGCCTGGAGAGGTCTTGGAGTACTGTCTCATCTGAACCCGTCTTGAGGAATGATCGCGACGCTTTATATGTACTCTTCGACATGTTGTTCTTGCCGCTCGCGTTCTCGTCGAGCACTGCCTGCCTGTCTCTAGTAATGTGATTCGTATTTATTTTGAATAAAGAGTCGCGCGAGGTTTCCTACAATATGGTTCTAACAGGAAATGGATAAATAATGTTCGGGGGAGCGCACCAACGAACTCCAGCTAGCGCAGGTCATTACACTATACACCCCACATGAGCTATATCACTCTCTGAGGTTCCCTACGATCTTGGCAAGGTGGACACCATCGCTATATGACGTGTCAACGTGAGATAAGGGAACCGGAGCCTCGACGTGAGAAATCGATGAGCCTAATTATAAATAGTTCTACGTCTTCGACCACGCTCGCATGGAAATACCCCGGAGAAGTCACTGGAAGAGAATCAATATCGTAACGGATCGCAGATCGAGAACACTTACAAAATCCCAGAGGGTACCAAAGGCAGGGATTCCGAGTGCCTTGCAGCCGTGTTGAATCTCGAAGTTGCCGACGTAGTTCGAGGTGATGAATACGACTGGTTTCAACGTGAGTGAATTCCCGGCTTCAGGAAACGCGAGAGGTGCGCGTACCTTCGGCTTGCCAGTAATCGTAGGCTTCTTTCAGTATCTTCATCGTGTCCGGACGGCCGCCACGCTCCTTACTGTCCCACAGGAGGAGACGCTCGGGTCCAATGTGACGATGGATGAGACCACTGATGGTAGGGCCGAACGTCTTCTCTTGGTCAGAGCCTGATGTTGGTTAGCCTCGCAGAGTGATGTAACGTAGTCATACCAATCCAGATGAGATACCTGCATGGAGGAATACACGTTAGCCGCCGCGACTCATCAGAGCAGACAGCTTCTCACCAGTAGGGCGATTGGATACATGTTGAAAGGGCAGCGCCGAGACCCGTTCCTGTGCAAATACGGATGCCACGCTTGTACAATGTAGAAGTGTTGGAGACACCGGCAACCTGATGGATCACGTGAGAATTCAAGCTGTCTCGACGTTGGACCCACCTTGAGCTCACGTGTCCAAATCATCCTCGGGGGATCGTTGACAAGGCTTTTGGTGAAGTCACCTGAGGGGAGAATGAATAAGGATTTGCAAGACTCGTCACTCTGAGCAAGCTCACCCTGGACACCACAGATCAAGTAATGATACTTGGCGCGGGTTCCCTCACTGTCAAGCACTTAGAAAGGGAAAGCGGGCCACGGCGCAACATTACACACGAGATGATGCCGAAAGCGTGGTACTCCATCACCATAGTACGGCTGATACGGGCGAGCAGACCCTGCTGCATGCCACGCTCGAAGCGAAGGACCGCGACTTTCGGAGATGGCTGGAGGAGACTGTCAATTCGGGGATGCACTTTTCACTGTTTCACTCACGAGTTCTATGTCGACCTTGACTTTTCGGGTGCAAATCCAAGGAAGAACGATGCTGTCGAGAGGCTATCAGGGCAGGTCAATGTTGTCGATGTGAACGCCACGCACAAGAGGGTCATGCCCATCGTGTACCAGAACGCTTGCTGGCGGACAAGGTGCGCGCCGGTGTGATCCCATTTTCCGTCGGTGGCGTCATAGAGGTTGGTCAGGATTGTGAAAATCCAAGTCATCACGAGAGAAGTCCAACCGAAGAATCGGTGATTCCTCTCGAAGACGCTGTGTGGCGATTGTCAGTGACTGCAAAGGAATTTTCGCAACGGTACATACTTGTGATGAGTGTTACGGACCCAAGGTAAACCAGCGATCATGGTGACGAGTAACACGATGCAGCTGATGACACCAAAGGCCAAGATCGAATCGCCGTAGATGTGCCTCGCCTTGAACTGGTTGACGATCATAAAGATGAGCCAGGCGATACCAGAGATGGCGCAAGAACTGTGAATACCGCCAAGATGCTGGTGACGATACATGATTTGTCATTCCAAAGCCATGCAATAATTCCACGCACCTGGAGCGTAGATGTGCAACCGAGACGGAACCAGAGGGGAGTCCACTTGGCAAAGCAGGTATTAACGAACAGGTACAAGAGACGACCGAAGATCTCATTGCGCATGAGGACGGCGAAGTTTAAGTTGCCCACAACTAAAGCACCCGGGTACTTTTGAGCGTATGGCCAGAGACCAGCCGCGGCGAAACCCAAGGCGATAAAGTTAAGGATAAAGATCACCGTGAAGAACCGCCTTTATTACGATATAAGCGAGGCCGGAGACATGTTTGTGACGACCGACCTGTACGAGTTGTACCAGACGATGAAGTGAACGTATTTGGAAATATTCAGTTTTTGCTTCGGAGATTGAGGGGGTGGCTTTGCGACATTGGGAGGAGACACAGGTGCATCCTTCTTGAGAGACTGTACGGGGAATACGTCGATGTCGGCGGGCTTCTTCTGGGGGTCTGCGGTGGCAGCGAGCTGAGGGGAGTGGACCTCCAGTGTCCCCTTCTCAGCGTCGTTGTATGCAG
>JBBPSZ010000082.1:0-19550 GCA_038093835.1 Strobilomyces confusus
AGTGAACTGCGATCGCGCGAGCGAACCCACGCCAAGTTGGCTGGTCCGCACTCTACCTGCCGCCTCCGGCGCTGATACTTTCAGCTTGGTCTTGCATCCAGATTTACGCTACGAGTAGTACGCCGCTCCGCTTCCACTTCCCCAGATTTAACTCGGCGGTGCTGGGATCATTGGCCCTGGCAACTACACATTATTGGCCTATAGGTCAGCCACGACAAGAGTCCCTAAGAGCCTTTAGAGTCATTGATCCCCTTGTTCTACGATCAGAGCTTGCAGTCAAGCCATTCCTTCTCTTTGAATTTGACTCATTCGACCGCTTAGCCGCTTGGCAGTTTCATTGAACTTTGGGATGCGGGGCCGAACTGCCGTTGACATAGCTGCCTAGATCCAGCCAAGTCTGTTTAAATAAACGTGAGGGTACACTCGAGGTTACAACTTGAAATATCTCTGCGACATGACATAATAATGCTCAACAATAGACGGTTATGCAAGCTATAGGTATAGTAGCCACGCTGGCCCTCATTCGGGGTTCAATATTCATCCTCGTCGGGCGGTAAGCACCTGGAAGCGTATGTCGGGGACCGTCCGTACAATGGAGTACGAGTCCGTGAGATCATACCTTCTTATAGGATACAAGTCAATTATAATAGGATGCCAGGGCTCGATAGGTGGTTTCGGCAGCCAGTTCCATTGCAGTTCCCCTGTCACGGGCCACCCCCCGCCCATATTCGACGCCATTAACTGAGGGAGACCATTGATCAATGTCTGGGAATTAGAGGGCTAACAAAGATAACTTACAATATGCAATTGCCGTCCATCGCGTGTCGTGTGATGGTCCAGACTGTGAGTGAGACCAAGAGAGATGTCGTGTATGACCATATCGGCCCTGAAGGTAGTTATTAAGGTACATTCTCCAGTCACTTCTTGCGCCTAGAGGACCGTCAGTCCTCGACTGTGGGAATGGTGTCGGCGAGTACTTACGCTCCATGAGGACAACAGTGAGTGGGTCGTTCGCAAGAGATGTGGTGCGATAGATATCTAGGACCCGGTGAGGAGAACCGAGCTGCGGGTGGGCTTTTAAACTAGGGATACACAGGAAGTCAGACCGTGTCATCCCGAGTCAGATAACGAGAGATTGCACCGGTGCGAATTGGGCTTGAGACCGTAGTCCTGCGCAAAGGATATGCATCGGTGGTATCCAGATATCCATGTTTGGAGGGTAGTGATCCTCGTGTTGAGATAAAATATAGCTGTAGTGGGATAATTTGTAATCGCGACATCGGTGCTAGCATCGACCGCGACTTCTCGCAACTGGGAGGAAACGCCATACTTTGCCCGCCGACCTGACTCACCCTGCCATGCTGTGTGTGAGAATATATATATCACGGTGTTAGCGACCTCCGAAGTACGTGAACGTCATGACTTCGCTCATCGTGTATCGATCCCTGTTTTCCTGTTGCAAATGTTTTGTGGCACTGCATCCACCCACAAACCACTGGGCCACAGTTTGTGGGCTCGAGTGACCGCACAGCCTGGTGGCGGCCCCAGTGGCGATACGCGTAGTTTAACGGTGGCAGTGACAGTCGACCGTCTTCATGCTTCAGGTGAGATGAGAGGATCGTGTCCGACTGGTTTCCTGAAATCCATGCACGTCACTTCGTCAGAAATGACATTTCTGTTCCGTGGCCATAGTAAGTACTCGTGGTAACGACATACCTAGGTCGCAGCTGTGCGCAGTGGCCGCTGCGGCTGGCTGCTCGACCGAAGTTGCCATCACTTTGCGATGGCCAAAAAAAAACTCATAGCTGCGCATTGGCGTTGAAACTTGCAAAAAGCACAGTATTCGGTTCCTGGGCGAAACGTCGCGCTCGCAAAAAAACAAAAAAAGATTAGGTGATGATCTTGTCGGCCATTTTGGGTCCCATTCCCACATATGGTATCGCCCCTGTACTTATATTTCCGTGACAATCGTACCGGTGCACTGGTGCAATATCCTCAGGTCAGAAACCCCGGGTCCGCGTCGACATCGTTAGTATGTGTGGTCCGGAAGCCGTATAAGATTACTCAAGTACTCAATACGGTTCAGACCTAGGCCTCAGCTACAGGTCTCAGACTCGAGTCCCTCGTGACCGTGACCGCAAAGCAATCAAAACACTCTTGGCAGCAGTTTCCATAGCTGAACCGCGCGACGGTCCGTTTCCACGACCCCATTCAATCTCGTCTACTGTATATCAAGCGTCTCAATTTCAGATACACGACCAGCAGTTTGCACGCACGGTACGCAATCGCCTGCCAAGTAGGCCTGTTATCAGGGCCTTCATGCGATGTTTCCCAAGTCAAATGGCGATGTGGGTCTTCTCTGTAGACCTCTTGTAGGTAGTTATTCAAAATCTGGCGGTAATCTACCAGCATTTTTTTTGGTGAACAAATGACTGGATGACGTGCGACATTCCAACTTACTGGTGGGCTGCTGAGGATGATCCATCGCAATGTCGAGAATGGTATGATTATGTTCTGAGCAGGAAAATCGAATAGAAGGTAACGACTCGCACCAAATTCCATCCTCCTTATTATACTCTGTGGATCCGGCTGTGCAAGCATATCCATGAACAATTCCACAGGTTGGCAGCAGAGAGGTGTGGACCCTTGTGCAGCCTGTTTGTCAGCGCGCAATGTAACCATGACTTTGCGGGACTCGGATTTGTGCGTCACCGTAATAACACCGAAGGGAACGACACATGTTAGCCTTAGCTTCATTACATCGTGGCGCTGGTACTGGAACCACCAAGCTGTAGATTGCCGCCAGCAGCTAGAAGGACGGTTCCGGAAGATGTAATCACTCGCGCTCGTGTTGACATCGACTGGCTGAAACCACTGCGGGGTACTGCTAAAAAATATCTATGCTGCCAGTGGCATGCTGTGTGGGTGGGTGGGTAAGCGTCAATGTTATAATCAAAATCGAAATACCCTAATAGAGACGCGAATTCACTTCGCCATTTCCATCCCGCTAAACTGTAGAGTAACCTGATCGCTTGGTTCTTGCAAAACTCTATTACGTCAGCATTGGGCTACACCGACGATGGGACAACCCTGCGGGCCACGCCCGTACTTGCAAATCGCCTCAGTTACTCTGCAAGTGGATAGATTCGGAATCGCTGCGACGGCAGTTACTTGTTCGGGTTCTCCGAAATACTGTCATTTCGTGCCACCACGTTCCCCAGACCTGTTCCAGATGTTCAACGCGCATTCCACATGTTCGCGCAACCATTGACTGGCACTTGACCAGACTACACCGCGATGGCAGCTCGTGCCCACCTAGATCACGGACCGCATGACTCTCAAACGACACCGCCTCGTCTCTGGCTGCACCAGATCTCCGGCCGGCTGTTCTTGCCTGTCTGACAAGCAAACAGACGTTCAGGAACGTTTCTGCAAGCATGTAGTCTATCCGCTTCCAATTTTCTGCACCTGCTGATCTAGATGGGTACGCACCAGGGATAAGACTCCATACAGATGGTACTACCCAAGTTGCGGGCAATTGCTAGAGCGCCGCTCTCAATTTCCATGTCCTTCTCCTGGACCCTATCTTTGACCGTGCTTGGAGCGATCCAACGCAGATACCCGACATGAGGTCCTCGTGGCCCTTTCTTTCTCTCGCTTGTTCGCACCAACAGTTCGATCGATATTGCGTGTAGAGTGCGCCTTTTTTCATGCAGCTTAGTTATTTCGTATGTTGTTCCCCAAGCATAATGGCAACGCCGCGATCATGGAGAGCGCACACCTACAGAACCGTTCAACACCCTTCGGCATTGCCTTTGAACAACACCGCCGTCGTTAATTTATTCTCCACGTATCCGCTGTCCAACAGTATAAAAATCGCTGTTCGACTATGGGTACCTTACAGGTCAACACAGAATGCCTCCAGGTTTGTATTCTCTTCGACTCCTAGATCGGTCCATTCATGCTCATTGTCTTAGCCCAAGATCCTATCGTTGCTCTGAATAATTGTAAGCCAGCCATTATCCCTAATTGACGTATTAAAAATGTTCCTGCTATTTAGACCTACAGTCGGTAGGACGTGCTGCCGCTCTCAGCTGGAAGGATTCAACTAGCGGGCCAACCCACAGTCCAGAATGGAAGTCTGTATGCAAAAGTAAAGCGTAGCCTTCCTGTGTCTTGTGCTTTACTTGACCGTTTCATCAGTTTCTGGGAATGAGTATGGCGTCGGTGTTGGGACGCACAAACACCTCGCCCGTGGTGCGGCGGCGGCGATCGCCCTAGGGGCACTCAAAATTGAGGCTGAGAACGAGGGCGAGTAAAATGTTAGACTGACTCTCAGTTTCTCCATCAGACAGACCAGATTAGCTCCTTTCTAATTATTCTTTCCGATCCTCTCTATTCACATCCAGACCTCACAATTTGCTGTTACCCTGCACCCTCTCTAGTATCCCGGAGACCTGTTATTTATTCGCGCGTCGTTCAGATGTGTTCATGAAAGAACTGACGTTAGTCCGTGATTTGGCGCACATACGTTGGATGGCGTGATATGAATAACACGCATTTTTGAACCCGAGAGAGCTCGTGTGCAAGGTCATGCCAACTTGAACTCGACCCTTCTACGTGTGACAAGAAGTGCCAACCGGCAACTTCATGTTGCTATATCCGCCGCAGGCGCTCTTGCGGTGCTACATGATTATCGCTTGACCACTGGGTGACTTACCAAGTCACCGAGCCCTCCCACCTCCTTCGATCACCGTTGCGGAGTTGTTAAAGGCTGCTGGATATGACTGGGACTCGGACTCTAGATCACCGGAATCCAAACTGTCGGTCACCAAAATAATTTCAGTTTCAAGTTGTGTCTCCACATCTTGCCAGTGCACTCGCCTAGGTAGGTCCACTGAGTCGTGGACGTCACAAGAGTCAATAAACTCAGTTGCCGAGGCTCTTTTCAATCTGCTGCACACCTTTGTCTCGTGTAGTTCCATAGTTTATCGGCGGGGTTCCCTTACCATAACTGACCCACCGAGATCAGCCCCCATCAGAATAACCCCCGAACAAGATTCCCATGAAAGGTCGCAAGAAACAACCCGTCTGGTCTTTGTTTGTTTACTCGATCCGACGTCGCTCTTTGTGGTACGTTGGCGACCCGGCATGCGCTGCGCGGAATAACCGGTCTTGCCTTGCTCGCACACCATGCCATCCGAGGTTGACGGAGTACCCAACACGTTCCGCCAACTATATAGGCTCGCACATCCGTGTCAGGTCGGTCGTTTCGGTCGTTTTTTCCCCCCGTCTTGAAGAACTCCTCAACAGACGTCATGGTCCTGAGGTCAACTGATACCTTGCCAACATAATGTGCCTTCGCCGGAAGAGTCGTAATTAAACCCTGGGCGCCCGTTGGCAGGCTCCGGTTTTCAAATCAGGCGTTTAAGCAAGTTATCGATCAAGGAGGCCTGACGTCGTTGTGCCGCCGCGCGCTTCTCTCCAACGTTTCTGACTCAGGGAATGGTGACAGTGGCATCGGTTTATCCATCAGCCGGCGTTCCTGCACCAAGAAATGGGACCTATCTGCATTCTCCGACGGAAGGACGCAGCTTAAATACGACGGCATGAACGGCTTGTAAAGGACATCCTCGAGTGCACACATCGTCATCGTTACCACTCTTACTGTCTTCTCAATCTTGGTGCTCCTCCTGTGCAACATGGTTAATGGAAGTGTGTCTTGTAATACTCTCGTATCTGATATAGACACTCACGCGGTTGTAGGATATGTCGTGGCTCTCCATAACCGTGAGCAGATTTTTTATCGTCGCGTGTGCCCACGTTCGTCCTCACCGTGATGTAGACTTGCAGGGACGAGATGAAAAACATTTATTGAGCTGGAAAGAAACAAACGAAGGCCCTGCAAATGCTTTGGTATGGAATGTCGAGTGTAAAGGTATGCGGTTGGGTGCCTGAAGAGTGAAACGACTCTGTAATGTCTTGTTTAGTTAAGGGTCAGGTGCTCGGAAGGGGTACCGCCAGCCAGCTCCGTGCTGCCAAGGAACAAGCGGCGCAGTTCGCTTGTAAGGAGTTGGGGATACCTGCAGTGTAATTTGTCTTCTACAAGTCGATACGTAGCGCGACTAATTGAGCGGCTTCATGCAAGTCGAATCTTGCCGGTGACTAACGCGGAGTTTCCAAAAAAGGAATCACTGCGACCGACCAGCCTTCGCAAATCGCACCGTACTAGTACTGCTCTCGCGTCGTTGGATCACCACAACTGTACTGAAAAACATCTCCAAGGGTCTTACTAGCTCACGTAACCCAATGTCTCGACCTCTCACACCATACCTATTCGCTGGCCTTCTGGGTGCGCTTTTCACGGAACCAATTTCTTCCTCAAACTCATTTTCGATGTGCCGCCGCCGCATCGGCGTAGGTGCTGTCTCTGGTATCTATATTTTCGGGCCACTCTTTGCAGATAACTTTGCCGCGAGGTGCGTACTCCGCTCATTTCGTGGCCGAGTGCTGCTCAAATTTCAAATCTGGTTCTCAGACAAACCCGCGGCGAAACAACATCTAAAGCGACAGAGCGACCGCAAACCGTCACCACTCTCCAGGACGGAAAATAGGAGCTAGTACCGGTTGTGCTCGCAACACGCTGGGTCAACTCGTGCGGCTCTGCGATGCCACTGCTCAGCACTCAGCGTTGCCATCTTGCAATTGTTACCCAGCTGTTGTATCGGGCGTCGTGTGTGGCCATCGAGCAGGGTGTAAATGCGCACTATCCGAGCGAATCGCTGTATCGTGACACGTACAAACGGTTACGAATTCGCATTCGATCCTAATAATCGTAGCAAATTCCCGCTATCTCCATTACTGTGCGCGATCACACACGCTCCTGTTACCGATCGACATCCATTCTCATCTCTCTGTTCATATTCTTGGTGATGGGGTCGCGACGTTCCCATATCTGTCACATGTTTTTCAACCGAAAGTCCCACTTGGAGGGAAAGCTTCTCACCTGTAGAACAGTCTCGGCCAGGAAGATCATCTCTTTTCGAGTCTCTTCGACGATGAGGTCTTGGATTTGCAGCCACTTTTCACCGTCACCACCTCCGCTTCCGACTCGGAGGTGAACCTTCCAGACAGTGTTTTCTTTATCGCGGGTAGTTCCTGCCACGGATTCGTGGGTAACATTAGCGATCAGATCATAGGCCGTTGGCGGATGCGAAGGCGGCGCATCGAGGTCTACGTTGACGGAGATTCGGACGGAGATGTGAGATGATTAGCAAAGTTAGTACATGAAGATCGACAAAGCTTACATTCGCGAAAATCAACACCTCTGAGTGGGAAGGTGACGATGGTAGGGTTTTTTTCCTCAACAAAGATATTCTTGGTGAACCGTTTGTAGTGGATGATAATATATCGTGGGAGACGCTGACATTTGTATCGCCTTAACTGACCTGCCAATTCCTTTGTGACGTGACTATGAGTGACACGGGAAGCGTGTTCGAGGAGTTTACCTGGGTGGTGACGCCATCATATTTGGTCAACACGGAGTGTATACTAACCTGTGGGATAATATTTTTCTCGATTGCGTCCTGGAACAACGGTGGCGGCGGAAGATCGACTGCTAGGAAAAGGAACGGCGACACTGTTGACTTGATGTCTGACGCGCGGAAATCATAGATCGGTATGGGTATAATTCGTGATCTTAATGTCCTAACCTCTGTCAATATCAAATTTCGGCTTTTCGTTACCAGCCTCATTAGGGCGTACGAAGACTTGCTGCGTTTCTACGCGAAGCTCTCCCTGGAAAGTCGAGAAGATTATGCCTGTGAAAATTATCACCAGCTCTCCGAAAATGCGACCGAGGCTCACTCGAATTTTTCTTCTTCGTACCCCCCAAATCGATATGCAGACGATTGAGAAGCCAACCGAGAAACTCGACTGGATCACCTTGCTTTTCTAATGAGAATTTTCCAGCACTGGCGCGATTAACTTCCTGGAGGAACTCGTGGGGGCTAACCTGGCTCTTGAAAAGCCGCGGGTTCCATATTTTCTTGGCAAGTGCCGCAAATCTTTTGACAAGCTCTGTTTCTTTTCCGTGGAAATCTGACAGGAGGAGATAGTCCCGAAGAGGAGAGACATGGAGAAGCGAGTGTATGATGACATTCATATGATCATTACGCTTGATGTCGTTCAATCCAACGTACCCTTGCAGGTAGGGCTTGTTTGTAAGGTCATAGGACAGTTTGGAAAGGTGCAAAGCGGAGGAAAGGTTTGCTAACGATGCCTTCGTAAATTTGGGATTCAACACGAAAGCGATATCTTCGAGTGACGGATCAGATACGAGGTAGCCATCCGGGAGTACGTAGACCTGATAGTTTACTGGTTGAATCACCGTAACACGCGCTAGGGAAGAAATTGACCTTAGTTGTCTCGAGATTAATGAACACATGGTGGTCATCGTGAATGGAGTGAGCATAGGCGTATGAATTGCGACCACGGCCTTGAAAATACTTTCCGCAGACAAGACAGCCATATATGTTAATATTAGAGGTCGAGACTGAGCACACTTTCTCAAAATCGAAGTCAAGCAGGGCCCTGTTAATCTGCGAGAAATGTGAAGGAGCGTCACGAGCTGAGGGGGGTGGTGGCGCACGGTGTCAAGGTATAAGTCCGATGCCTTGTGCTCGTACGCGGAGGTTGTGGCGTCTAAAGAGTACGGGTCATCTTCGACATCCGGCTCAGGAACGGTTGGCGTATTTCCGTCGACCTTGCTGCTGGGCGCGTGGCCACTTTTCATGGAGTCCAACAATGCCCGGCCGTCCTCTAATCTGGCACGTTTGCTCGGCGGTTCTCCATCCGCGTTGGGGGAAGACTCTGGACCAGACATACTTGAGGAGAACGTCGACGCCGCCTGTTGGATGTCAGTGGATTACATAAGTCGCTGGTCAAACAAAGTCACGTACGTCTGCTTCGAGCAGGTTCGCGGTCGAATGTTCGCCAGCACTCGCGCTTCGTTGCGGGTCCTGTCTTGCTCGGCGCGTTCGAGGGTTTCCACATTTTCCTCAACGGCGGGCACGCATGTCGCCTCTCAACCGAAACCGCCACTGACACTGGACCCGAGCTTACAGTCGTTGCTTCAGGACGTCGACATGTCGTTGATGTCAAAGCACAAAGGAACAGAAGGGACAGGCTCGACATCTACGCGAGAACTGGAGGCACTCCAGAATGACGAGGGGGAGATAGAGTACCATGACCTAGACCCTGAAGACTACTCGATTGATGAACCTGCACGACGCAGGGAGGACCGTAAATCACCAGCAGCTCGGTTCGGTAGCGACGGAGTTGGCACTGTGGTTTTGTCCCAAGAACTTCAGCATACGGTCGCCACGTTCATTGAAGGTATGTCTTTATTATGATCCTGGCATTCAAATTTTGTGATCCTATACAGGTTCAAACAAGACATTACTGCATAGTGATGCAAAACGTTTGTTTGCGGAGCAGCATAGCTCTGGAGAAATGTGGTCCACAGCATACAATGTGGAATATAAAAATCGTCGACAACGTTATCAACACTCTGCGCGCGACGCGACTGCGTTCGCGTCTGTCATTCTCCCCGCCCATTACTCTGCCATATACGTGGTGTTGCGCCACGTGAAGCATAGACTGGAAGCCTCCTGGAACGTGGATAGGATAATCGATTGGGGTTGTGCTACGGGAAGCGGACTCTGGTACGGTCCACTGATGATACGTGATGCACTTTATCAAGATTTTGTAGGGCAGCTTCGAACGTGTTTCAAAAACTATCTACGACTCCAGGAGAGGGACCAACGTTGTCCAACTCTACCATCATCACGTACATCGGTCTGGACCAGCGTGAAGGGCTCGTGTCGATAGCCAAGCAGCTTTTGCAGAGTAAATGCTTTCTATCTTTCCCATTGTTCGGGGTTCCTGAAGTACATGAGCAGAAACCGAGGTTGGCGCACTGGATACCACGTGGAGGAAGTCTTTCCTCGATCAACACCGCATTGATCCCGCCACAGGTCAATCTACAATTGCCCTCTCAGCATTCATGCTATCTGCGCAACCTTCTGCTCTCGCGAGGAAAAATATGGTGAAGGAAATGTGGGACAGCGGTGCACAAACGATCGTATGTCCCATTTCCCCCGCAATAAGCAACGGATTAATCGTGGGCAGGTCCTCATCGACCATGACACCCCTGCTGGTTTTCAAAATATTGCGGATGCTCGCCATTTTTTGCTCGACTTGGGTCGCAAAGAAACTGAAAATCCCGAGATGACGAACCAACCTTTTCGAGGCTCACATGTTGTTGCGCCGGTAAGTCGTCAGACTTGCGCGAATGTGGTTTTTTATTTTAATCTTCTGAGTCAAATTTCTCTCCATCTCCCTCGCATTCGATAAATGTGATGTTAACTCTGTACTTAACTGTCTTTCATGTTTTAGTGCCCACACGATGGCCTTTGTCCTCTGCAGCACTCCGGCCCTTCGGGTCTCGTCTGCGGCTTTTCCCAACGCCTACAGCGGCCCACGTTTGTTCGGCGCACGAAACATGCAAAGCAAGGGCACGAGGATATCGGCTACTCATATGTTGTCATTCGGCGCGGACCAAGACCTGACAGCACAACTGAAGGCGCACCAGTTGGAAGAATGGGCGGAGTGGAGAAGGAAGCGATAGAGCGAGCAAATGCGGGGACAGATGTGCTGAGGGAACTGCTGCATGCACATGAACATAGGCATGATCGTGGCAGCGTGGACCCGCAATCACCGCCGTTCTCGCCGGGCGCTGTGCGGTCCTCATTGGGGCGTGCCCGATCACTACCACTCACCGACATCAACCCCGTCTCCGCGGATCAAGCATTTCCCCGTGTGGATGACGGTGTTGGTACCGGCGCTGCGGAGGTGTTGGGGCGGGTGGCGAGCGCAGTTGTTGCGTCCTCCACGGCACCTCATGTTTATCTGCATTCGCCGGACGACACTACGGTGCAAGCGGAGGCACGATCATCAATTTCAACGCCACCAGCGTCTGTCAAATCATTCGCTTCCACATCGGAACTGCCGCAGCGTGCAGGATATCCAGAAGCAGGGCCGAGACCCGAAAGGGCGCTCGAGGAATCTGGGTCGCCGTCGGACCTCGAGGAGGCTCTGAGGAGTGAGGCATATGGATGGCCGCGTCTCGTGTTCCCACCGCTCAAGAAGAGCGGTCATATTATTATTGATGCGTGTACGCGTGAAGGTCCGTAGCTTGCACCCTTTTGCACCGCCTTTCTCGTCTGTCCTTTTTTTCCAGATGTTTGCGGCGGGCTAGCGCTTATGTCTATTTTGACAGGAAAAATAATGCGACTGACGATCCCAAAATCGCAAGGTAAACAACCGTTCTACGACGCTCGCAAATCTTCCTGGGGCGACATCTTTCCCCATCTGCCCAAGAATAAAGCCATAGAACGGTTCCAGTCTACCGAGGAAGGCACCACATCGAAGAAACAACAAAGTATCCGTGATGCGAAGGGATCGGACGTAGGCAAACGATCAAAGGGACGAAATAAGAAAGACAAGACCCGTGAATTAAGTTATGCCGCCCTTGACGATACGCTCTGGAGGGAGCAAAAGGCAAGGTGGAAAGCTTCCAGGAAAGATTCGGCTAGTGAGAACGATGGGGCTTTGCGACTCGTTGACCCGGAGGTTGGAAATGTTCATCACTACTAATCCACCACCTTCGTCAGTCAACCCAGTACCGTCGAACGACCTCGCTTCGTGTTCACTATTTCCCAACTTCCCCCCAACTACTTCTCTGATGACTAGCTTATCTACACACGGCCCGACCTTACCCACTCACTGGATACACTCACTGGATAGACGTCATATTCTGCCTTGAATCGACGTATTGTCTCCACCGGTATATCGGAAGTACACTTCCCGAGCACCCTTGCCAAAAGCGTCAGGTTGGTAGTCATAAGTAGGAGTAGATCTAAGGAAGCCAGCGGCCGACAGAAAATCCCGTTCACATCCGATCGCTGTTACCAAACACAGCGCCCACCGCCAAGCTGTACGAGCGTTAGCCATCTCCAGGGATCCGTCGGGTAGTTCATCAAAGATCTTTTATCTGAATGCCGGGCGCTTGGGTCGAGCTGAGAAGTATCCGAGTGATCGCATTCACTGCAAGAACAATGGAAGGTAAGTTGATGTTTGTCATTGATCAGACAAGTAACCGTAAGTGAAGATGGGGCGAAATTGTGATGAGCTAGACCGAGCATCGAAGAATCAATTCGGCAACGGGTGCGGAAGGGAAGAGGCGACAATCGAAGAAAGCCAGGGTGGAGTGAAAGGCACCCCATAAAAAAGAGAAAGGTCGTGGGGTACGCACCAGGCTTGACACTCTTACTGCTGTTCTTTCCCTTCTGTGCCTTGGCCTCCGCTTCGGCAACGGCATCCTTGAGGTTTCCGGTTGCACGTTTTACGTTAAGTACAAACTGTTTAACATTCTTCACGACGTCCTCGACGGGAAAATGCAGCTAAGAATTTGGACGGAGAATCAGCAACGGCAACCAGAAAATAAGATGACCTCATTTGCCCACTTTTCCAATGGGCATTCTTATAGTTCCCGTCTTGTCACCCCTCCACTCGGTCGTACCTTGAAGTCTTTGGACATACCCCTCAATATCGTCAGTGACGGTACCGCGCCTTTCAGACGGCATGAGACCACGGGGACCAAGGATACGGCCGAGTTTGCTACTGATGCTACGTATGAGGGACGGAGTGCAAATAATTGTCGTGCAATTGTTGTATTTGCCTTCGGCGACCTATGATTGACCTTGAACAACGGCAAGGGGGGGGACATGAAAGGTACCTACGGCGTCGACGAGCTCCAGGCCACCAACGACGTGGGCACCCGCTTTCTTGGCTTCATCTGCTTGCCGGCCATCCGCAAAAACGAGGATACGGTATTCCTTTCTTGGCTTGGCTTCTCTAGGGAGATTGATACGACCAGTAGGTATAGGTGCACCGCGCGACATAGCAGTGCGGATGACCAACTCGTACGTCGAGTTGGGTCGCGCCACCTCTACTGCCTGACGTGCCAAAACGCGGTCGGTGAGAGACGCTGGACGGGCGACGACAGCAAACCTACGCGAAGGACAGAGATCGCGTCGGCGAGGGTCATCCTCTCGTTCGCGTACGCATCTTGGGCACGCTTGGCCGCCTTTCTTTTGGCTAAGAGGGCAAGCTGATGTTTCGAGGGGGCCTTCTTCTCGACGCGTTTAGCGAACGCGACGGACGACGACGAAAAATGGCGGCCTGTTACGGGCTGAGACGACGTTCAAGCTAGACCGGAGCAGACTGGCGCGCGAGACTCACTAGCCAAGCCGAACGGCAGAGACGGAACGACATCGAGAACGAGAAACAAGTTTCGCCGTGGGAACGCGTGACTACTGCACCGACCGCGATGTTCAAGTGTCGGCCACTCGTACGGACCTCGCAGATTTCGGTGCGCCATGCAGCGACGAACGCGCAGGCGGCCGACCCGATCAACGCCCAACGCGAAGTCATCCGTCGCATGCTCTACCCGCCCAACATCCGCTCCGGTCCTTCCCCGACCGGAACATGGCGTCCGGACGTAGCCCTCGCGCTCCAGCGCGCCATCCCTTCGGCGCAGGCTCACAAGACCATCGAGAGAGCCTGGAAGCTCTACAAACGCCATCTGCGCAAGAAACGCGAGGAGGAGCTGCAGCGCAAATTCGAATGCATGAGGAGGGCCATGCAGGAGCTGGAGGAAATCGATCCAGCGTTGTTCAGGGAGGCAAACAGGAGAGAAGACCCAAGAGCGAGGAGCCCTGCCGAGGTGGAGATGCTCAAGACCTGTTCTAACCCCGAGAAGAGGGCCATCGAGTCTCGAGTCAGAGGACTCTTCCCTCGCGAGCTCAAAGTCCCAGCGGACACTCCATCAAAAGAGGGCTGGCCGCACGACTGGAAACCATTCAATCGCCCTCTATAGGTCAGCTCAGCCTTGGTCTCACCCTGCCGAGACGCTGATGTTGTGTCCAGACTCTTAGATTCCGCTCATCCGTCATGCGTCGATACTCGCTGGGGTTGGTACGAATTTTTACAAGCCAATTAGAGTCCCATGTCCCTGAAATCAGCAATCCTTTCGGGAGGGATACTCATGTAGGTATCCGAGGCGACTCTCCCGGCCGTCTTCGCAACCACCGCAGCATGTACTCCATCTAGTGCTTTCGTCCACGAGTGAAGTGCAGCGTATCGCTTTTTCTCGAGTGCTTGACTATAGGGGGATGAGTATCGATGGTGCTGCGGAAGATAAAGAAATACGCACGCGCGATCCAGCTCTAATCTCATGCCAACTTGGTCTATCCGACCGTCAACTTTTCCTTCTAGGATAAGGCCGATCAAGAGTTCTTCTACCTCGGCAATCTCGACATTGAGTTGCTGCACGATTGCGTCAGTCTCTGACTTGGCTTCTGTGTGATTTAACTCGCCTTGGCGAGGAACGAGAGCTCCAGACGCGTGTATGGCTTGATGAGATCAATGAGATACGACGTGCGTAGACTTCTCAAGAGTTCGCCGATGTATGACCTGATGAATGGGTCGTCCATTATGGTCGAGCGGTTGTCTGTGCAAGCACTCGTTAGCACAAACACTTGCTTTCGGCTTCATGTTGACCTTTCAAGATCTTCTCAGCCAGATGGACTTCCCTCCTTTGATAAGCGTCCACCAAGTCGGTCATCGCTTTGATTTGAGGGTCTGACTTGTACGGTTTCGTCTCCTGAGAATCAAACGGATTCACTTCGCTCCCTGTCAGCATGTTGGCAAGCACTAGGTACTTGAGCACTTGAATACGCTGCGGAGATCCCGCCTCGTCGTAATTCCGGAAAGATTCAAAAAAGTCAGAGGAAGCGAGAGACCACTGGCGTTCGCCCATCCACATTTTGCCGCCGCACTCTTTGATGACCCCCATGATGCGCGGGTGCGGGATCGCGGAGCGGACATTGTTCGAGGCATTGTAGATCTCCTGGTTTATGTTTATCAGATGAGGACCAACACGACGCTCGAAAGGCGGCACCTTGAGCTTCTTGACGTTTCGCATCTCGTTATGCATCTGAATCTCAAGCGCGTAGATCTCCAAGAGTTGAGTCCCCCGTTGCGACTGGTCTTCGCTGTCCATCGCGGCTCTCGTCGCAACATGCAGTTCGCGGATGATCTGGGCGTCTTTGTGTTACACGACTGAGCGAACTCGAGCGT
Source organism: Strobilomyces confusus (assembly GCA_038093835.1). Lineage (NCBI taxonomy): Eukaryota > Fungi > Basidiomycota > Agaricomycetes > Boletales > Boletaceae > Strobilomyces > Strobilomyces confusus. Next base: position 15,265 of record JBBPSZ010000082.1, read on the forward strand.
GGACGCGCGCACCTTTTGGAGTCGACCGTACTCTTTTCTGTCCAGCCAAAGCTTTGCGAGCTTCAGATTCGTCTTCGCCGATAATCTCTACACGCGTCGTCGTGATCAGCACTCCCAACTCGACGCACACACGGCACGCTCCCGCGGTCCCCGCCAACAGCAGCCAGGAGCTCACCTCATTCTTGGCCTCTTCCAATGCTTCGTTTGTCGCTGCGTAGAATCGCTCGAGGACGTCCACCTCCACGACACCACCCTTGCCACCACCCACGTAGTCCAAGATGCCATTGATCGTCTTCTCCGAGTAGTTCCGCGTGACGGCCGATTTCGTGTATGTGAGCAACTTGGTGTAGGTCGTCAGCGCATCTGCGGGGCGGTGGAGGGTCAGGAAGAGCAGTTTCGTGGACTGCTTCAGCGCCTTGAAGCCCCTGGACGTCCGAGGTGTCAGCGTAGAGCCGGAGAGGAGAGGGAAGCTCACCAATCGCCTTTCTCGGTTTCTTGATCGACGATGGCTTTGAACTCCTTTAACGCCTGCTCGGGGTCGTCCTCTTTTTTGGCTGTCCCGCTGACCCGTCAGCAAGGCACGCGCGAAAAGAGGGGCGAGTCCAACGCACACTTGGCAGTGTAGTACATGTTCTCGACGTCTGCGCTCCCCGACTCGTTGGCTTCATCGTTATCGGAATAGTCGAAGCCATAGTCCTGTCGTTCGTGTCGAAGAAACGTCAGTACTGGGTCACGCCGGTCGTACAATCACGAGGAGGTCAGGGAACGACCGCACCTCGTCTTCGCTGCCTTGCATGTATTCGGCATCATCATCATCCATCGTAAGGGGTCAAGCGATCTGAGTGGCACGAACGGGAGGTTGTTGTGCCAATTAGGATAACGTCACAAAGTCGAGTGATACGCGTACTATATTACAACAGAGTATGTACTATGCTACCGGGTCATGCTCATGCACGGGTATGTCGTGTTCGAATGCAACAATCGAGGATACAGAAAAATATGTGGTCGTAAAGAGCATCTCGATCTTCAAGATCAAATGCTAATGAAACAAAGCTTCGCATATCACCAGTCGGGCCATAGATCGGCTAGACTGTTTGGGTCTTCTTCAGGGGTGTCCTTTTGTTTCATCCAGCGATCTGGAATCTGCCACAGTGTCAATTTGACAGTGGCTATACAACCAGGGAAACTCACCAGTGGAAAGTACCTTTCCATCGCGCTGATAAAACGCTGCCTGTATTGCTTCGGCCCGACTATGGTGGGCTCACCCTTGCCGCCACCAAGGAATGCAGTTTCCTTCACCCAGCTTTCAAGCTTCTTGTCCCATGTATAGGTGCGGATATAGTCTAGCGAGAGTGAGTGCGTGAAAAAAAAAAGGTAGAGAAGTAGACACACCAACAATTCCGGACACAAGCTCGTGTGTCTCATTATCGACACCAACTACTAGCGAATAGTCCATGACGTTGATATCAGATAGAAACTTGCTGTCATTGTACAGCGCGCCACGCAATATTCTTTTCGAGTGTTCTCTGAGATAGAAGGGTGAAAGATGGGCAACTTTGAAAAGGATCAGGGTGAGCTCGCTAAAGACACAACTATTCGCTCACTTTCAACGAGGTTTTCGTCCAGCAAAACTTCGTTCTCTCTTCCTGTGGATTGAACATGCCGGTTTCTGGTGGAACCTTTGAGATCATAAATCTATTGAAGGAGCACGATCAGCGGAAGGTCCAAGAGACAACTCTCCTCATACCTTTGCGAATCGACGGTTGTAGAACAGGTTCTCCATGACAAGCAAATTCATGTGGGTCACTTTAGCTCTGCCCGTCCCCTTGTCTTTGACCTTCTTGAATGTCAGTTTATAACATCCGAAAACCTTGGCCAGCAGCGTGGGGCGCTAATCACGAGATTAGAGTGTCTCGCAAGCAACGAGCCAACCACATACATTTCCGCTGACGGCCGACGCCATATAATCGAAGTATGCAGGAGCAAAAGTTTCCATTGTTTGCAATTCCGCGCGCGAGAGTTCTTTCGCGATGAATCGGTCATCTAGTAGCTAAGGTTAGTCTGGCGGGTGACATGTAAGCTGAACGGGCCCGAACCTCGAGTCTTCAAGAATGCCGACCCAGACTTGCCCCCGTGGGCGTCCCACTTGACGCAACGCGCCAAGGACTGTACCATGCTCTTTTCACAATCATACGTCCTCCGTAGCGCATCAAACTGATCAGGATATAGTATAGTACAGCTGATTGTCAACCCGCCGCTCTCGAATGCTGCCCACCACACATACAGTCAGTTCAGCACTACGGTGACAGAATAGTAACACTCACAAATGACCCAGGACATCTTTGTGGACGGTGACTTGAGCTCGTCTGTGAGATTGACAGCTTCCGAGGTGTCCACATTGACGACTCCCCATGTCGACGAGCACTCGGACATAGATTGATCGTCGGGCATAAATGCTTCACCACCTTCAGAGACCTTTGGCTCACGAGATGTCCGTTTCTCAGCGCGAGATTTTGTAAGCATGTCACGGTAAAGAGGTGAACTTCGGGTTCCCTCTGTCAGCGTGTTCCCGAGAAGGAGATGAGAAACGTACTTCAGCGCAAGAGCAATAATTGAAGTAGGTTCGTCAGTCCTAACAACCATCGACGAATCTCTGAAAATATGCTCTGGATCGTTCAATGGATCTTCATGGTCGCAGTCGACGCGCTTTGAAGGGACGTGAGGAGGCCATAGTCCGGAGAATGCCTGTCTAAGGATCGACGAACCACGTCCCGGAAGTTCTTCGAGCGAAAGTGTCGGCGGTGTCGGCGGTGGGTTCATCTCTGGAGGAGTACTTAATAATGGGGATGGCGGGAAGGACCGCTCTGGAGCAGGAGGCGAGAAGGGTGGAGTGGATGTGACATGGGCCGGTGCGCCCGTTTCCTGGACGGGAGGTGGTTCCGCAGACGTGACGGGTTCCTTCTGAACCACGGGGACAGGCAAGGTTGTGGACTGCTCAGGAGAAGATTCGGTGGCTTTATCGGTAGATTTGCGACCTTCGTCTTCATCGCCACCTTCATCGTCGGCCTCGCTAGAACTTTCAGAGTCATCGGAGTCATCCTTGATCGCATCTTTGATGCTTTCCAGCACTTCTACCGTAGCACGCGAAGAGGCAACCGGGCGTACTTTGCGTCCACGGATGACAGCATACCGTCGATTAGCCCTCTCATTCTCCTTGTTGATCCGCTCGAAATGCCTCGCGATGTTTGACACCTTCGTCCCAGCTCCCTGGGGTGGTCGTCTGAACGTTGGTTTGGGAGCGCCACTTGACGGGGGTCGCTGTTGAGATCCATCCCTGCCAATCCCTCTAGACGGTCTCCCCCTCACATTACGTCCAGCGGGCGGAGGCATTAATTTACCATTGGGTGGCGGAGACGGTGGTTCCATTCTCGCCCTTCTCTTATCCGGGGAGGTTCGCCCAGAAGGAGCCAGAGAGTCCATAGACGATCCTCCCAGTGGCACTTTTGTTGTATGTTGTCCTCGCTCTCCAAGTGACCTTCTGAACTTCGGCGCTGCGTTCGCTGCATACCCGGATTCAAAATCAGATGTAGAAGGTTTCTTGGTGAGCTCGTGTCGCTGCCGCCCACGCATGGTACTGCGGGGTAAGACTCGTCTCGAGGTTCTTACGCTGGTCAGCGTTGTAGTGAGATCTTCTTGCTCACTTTCAGAAACCGGAGGCGGAGCAAGCGCGGTCTTCGCGAGCTCTTCAACGCCTGTAGCAGGGATGAAATCTTGGTAGCGCGCGACAAGTTCCGCGACGCTGGGATGTTGCGACGTGCGACGAGGAAGGCGAGAGATGCGTGGAGGGGGATGGTCTACTTCGGGTTCACTTTGTTCAGCATGCCGTTGTACCTACGACCTGGTCAATCGCGAACAATGACGGCGTTCATATTCTCGACGTACCTGCTTACCACGGCGAACCGGTGATAACACCGGTTCCTCTTTCGAGGCTCCGATGGTCGAGTCGCTATCCGGGTCGGACCTTTTCGTTGGAGATGTGAGATCCACAAGTGGTCCTCGAGGTGCTTCATCGTCACTTTTCAACGAGTCTACTTTCTCTGCGAGTTTCACCGATTGCGTCTCCACCTCTGCTTCCGACGCCTCCGACGCGCTCGAAATTACCGATTCGCTCGTGATCCGCCTCCTGCCCGGCCTTCCTTCTTCCGCCTCTGAAACGCTTGCGGAAGGCATGTGGGAATCACCGAACGGGCTCGGAAGTTTCGGCCACAACACAGAGTTAAACGCAG